>APFE031667094.1:48995-76617 GCA_000404065.3 Pinus taeda
GGAAAAATGACTAAGCTCTCCTGTGGCCCCCTGTGGAAAGAAAACAACAAGTGGGAGATTGTTGGGTTGTGTTATATTCTTCCCACACAGTTAACAGGGGGTTTGAGGGGTGCCCCGAAAAATTTTGGTTTTGGACCCTATGTTAGGTTGGGCGGACCCACCTATGGTTTTGTGCATGATTTTCGCACATGTTTTTTGAACGTGATGGTTTTCAGTCCATGGTATTGGATCGATGGTTTTTTGGTCCATGGTATTGGACGTGATGGTTTTTCGGTCCATGGTATTGGATGCTTCGGCATGTATAAATATGTATTGTAACATTGAAAGGAACATAATGAAAAATCAAGTTGGTAGTCTCGTTTTGAGATCCAGTGGGAATTCTCTGTGTATATGTGTTTTATGTGTATGCTCTCGCATTTTTATTTTTCCTGTGATTTAGAATTCATATGCAGGTAATTTATGTACGAGGTTAAAACCTACATAATTGGTTTGCTTGATTTCTTGCTTTTCTTTCATTTACTTCTGTCCTTTGCTTTCTTGTTTGTTTGCTTATTTTTCACCCATAGGTTTAGTTTCGTATGAAACTGTGTGTGGCTCTTCAGACAAGAAAGGTAAGTACAAGAGGCCTTGTAAAACTATTAGAATTTGGTTATATCTTGTCTTCTCTCTTTATGCAGAGCTTGTTTTATTTAGTTGGTGATACCCTGATGGAAAACATGTTCTTTTCAGAGTGAGTCTTGGTGAAAAGACAACGCTTGCACTTTTAACTAGTACCACCTACTCTAATCGGTTTTTTTGGATAACCCTTGTCAGCTCGGTCAAGTAGAGTAAGGTGAGGGGGAAACCTTAACAAGTATTGTCAGAGGTATATATAACATACTTCTATGAAGGGACAACCTATTCTTCTTTCAATAAGTAGGGATCCCTCTTCTGCCTCTTAAATAAATAAGTGCCTATGCACAGTTCTTTGAAAATGGAAAAAAAAAAAGGTGAAAGAAGATAAAGGCTTCCTTCATAGAGAGGTAAAGCAAGTAACTCCATCGGGGTACTGACTAGGCTCATTGGGAGCGGAGCAATGTTTGTGTCCCTGTGTGACTCCACCAAGGTACTGTCCAGGCCTTCTAGTAGCGGAGCAATATCAGAGATGAAACTAAGACTCTGACACCTATATTACTTGCGCACCAATATATCCCTCATCCCCAATCAGAATAAATCAATTGACTTGGCTTGGTATGTGTGTT
The DNA here is from genome assembly GCA_000404065.3 of Pinus taeda. NCBI lineage: Eukaryota > Viridiplantae > Streptophyta > Pinopsida > Pinales > Pinaceae > Pinus > Pinus taeda. Next base: position 50,237 of record APFE031667094.1, read on the forward strand.
AACCGATGAAGAGAATGGCTCAGACTGTATCTTTAACTCAAGCTTAGTGTTGAAGTCATGATGATCAAAGAATCGAATAATACTTCCGAAGGAGTTACACTCGCTTTTCATGAACAAGGTCCATACAGAGAGTTGGAGTTCTACTAGTGTGTTGTTAATGTTGTAGCGGCTACTACCACCCTCCAAAAATTTTCCTTCGCTTTGTTTTGGACCCTCCCTCCTCAAAATCATAGCATCTATCATGCACGGATAAGGTAATTGCGTTTATTTCATTTTATATGTCACTTAACATCATGTGTTCACTTGTTTCGTCGACTAACCACAAGCTAACCCAACACTTGTTTCACATCTGGTCTTTGTGCTATCGGGGAAAATTGCGCAATCTTGGAGGGAAGTCTATCTTCCCCTCAAGAATTGTGCAGAGCAGGACAACAGTTACTTTGCACTCAAAAATTTTGTAGAGAAGGTCAACATCCTTGCTCTCAAAAACTGCGTAGAGCAGGCCAACTACCTTGATCCCAAAAATTACGCAGAGTAGGCAACCCAGCCTTGCTCTAGAAAATTACACATATCCACCTGGTAGTGAGCTGAGGCTCAAAACTGCACTAACCCAGCAGGTAGCCAACCTTGCTCTAGGAAATTGTGCAGAACTAAGAGATAGCCTGAGCCAGTCAGCCCAAATACAACGTAGAATATTTTCCCTTAGTGACTATCCATTACATGTGTCGGTAGGTTGCCTGCCTCCCTCAAGAAATATGAAATCCTTCCTTGCATGGTTGGTAGCTTTTCCCGAAAAAGAAAAAAAGAAAAAAAAAATCAAAAAGCCATCCTTAGATTTTAGGGATCTATTTTTAGCAGTGGAAGTTACATGCAAAAGTCAATTATAGAAACTTCTTGGCAAGCGTCGCTTTTTCTTAGATTTGTGGCATGCATGTCATCAACCCTAGTTTTCCAAACCTATTTAATGGACGTATCAGAGCTCATTCTTCACATTCGATCTTGGAGGTCTGGCATTCTCGAGGCATCTCAGAACCTTCGGCACAGTCGACACAACTTTTCTGAGTAAGTTTTGCTTTTCATGTCTTTTGTAGCTTTTTCTAACGGTTTTTATTTCTCATCTTGTGTGAGTATTGTTTTCCTTGTTTTATTGAATGAACGATAGTGTTTTAATGTATTTTAACTCATAGAAGTTTTGTTTCAAGTTTTTCATTGCATTTCCTTAGTGTCGCATGTATAGCACTATTTTTTCACTCATGGTCGCCGTTGCTGCGACTCTCTTCATGAACTTCATTTTTTTTCTCCTTTGAATTATTTTTGCGCTTGCTTGAATTGCATGCAAGTTTATTCACTCGGATCAGCACCATCTTTGCACACACATTCGGTCCTTGCCATTTTCAGGTTGCCCTTGGGAAGATATGGGTTGCCTTGACCCAAATATTGCTTCTCCTCACATTCACTATGCATTCTCGGAAGTCAAGGCTCTTCCTTGCCTCCAGGAATTGTGCATAAGTTGCCCACACTAGCTCCCAACTATGCTTTGCATAATCCTGGGAGGCATTGTCCCAGTCCTGCCCACTGGAACTGTGAATGCGTAGTTTCAACCAACAACCTGTCTTGAATGAACTGCACATTGTGTAGTTCCAATCGGTAATTAGCCTCCCTGGATTGTTCTTTGTGCATTCCTAGTCAGTAGTGACCCTCACTGGCAACTGAGACTATGCAATGTGAAGTTCCAGCTGACAATCTCCCAGCCTCCCATAGTCAATGTTGTTGAATCTTGCCTAGCAGTATCTGAGTTTTTTTCCCAGTTGATTCTCAACTTGCTTTGTGTTTTTTAGCTAACATTGCTTTACCGTGAGTGTCTTCTCTGTCTCCAAGTACCACAGGTTTTTGAGAAGCTTCTCAGCAGTACAGGTATCATGGCCTCCAAGAGAGATGGATCAAAAGACATGATTGAAAGTGGTACAGGAGATGTGGTTGAGCAAGTGTTTATGAGCTTGATTGTGTACACATACACACACCTGTTCATTAAGAAAGATGTCAAGATCACATGGCAAGACATCAACACTATAGTCACAGGCAGCTTTAAGGATAATCAGGGGGTTCGACAGGTCTATGTCAATATTCATAAGTCGAGATTGTACAAGGTTGCATGCAGGTATCTCATATTCCCATGCATAGACATGATCCACTCGATTGTCTCACACATTGATCTTGAGACGATGATACTAGGCATTGTCAGTGGAATAAATCTTGCTTCCTTTAGGGTGGAAGATTATCAACAAATATGTCATTTACCACATCCAGTGAATAGGATGGATGCACTCTTCTACACTCCCAACAACAGTGCGAACACAAGGGATATCTTGAAGCATTGGGTAAGGAAGCCATCAGATTTTGGCAAGACATCCTAATGTGGGTGTTCATTTGGTTTATTATGGCTAAGGAAATTGGCAAAGGATTTGGAAAGGAAAAATGACATTTCTTACAATTTATTTATGAAAATAACCGAAATTAGGAGAAAAGGAAGGAGAAAGGTCACACGTTGCATGTGAGGAGGAAAATGAAGGAAAATAATGGAAACTGAAGAAAATGAAGGCCTCATTAGTAAAAAGGCTTCTGAGGATTAGTTGATACCTTTTTTTAGTTTAGTTTTGGAGCTCTCTCTCTATTCTTTCTCTCATGAACTCTTGGACACTTGAGTTTTCTTGGAGCACTTTAGTATTGGAACAAGAAAAGAAAAGAAGGTAAAGGAAAACAAGGGTCAAGTAAGGAAGAATAGGATCAAGAAACTACAATGGGTTATTTGTAGGTATCAATTTGCATGTGTGATGTCCTTACTAGTCTTGGAGTGCATGGTTATGCATGTGCGTTCTTGCTTCTCTTGCTCTCATTGGTATGGGTTTTCCCAGGTTTGACAATGTTCTTCAACCTTGCCTTTCCACTTCCAGATAGCCATGGTGTGATGGGTTCTTAGGTTTTTGGTTGAGTTGGATTGCCATATGGATTTGAAACTGTGTGAGGTGGTCTTTGAAAGAAAGAGCACATGGTTTAGTGATCCCTGAATCATACAGTGGATGTGGTGAAGCCTTCGCCTAGTAACCCCTGAACCGGATTGTGGGTTGTGGTAGAGCCAAATTTTGTGTTATGTTGGTGCACCTAGGAATCCTCGACCAGTGAATGGCGAGATATATGGTAAATCCTACAGGTGGGTGCCCTCAATCAGGCCTAGGAATCCTTATCCGGTGAATGGCAGGATATATGGTAAAGCCTGAAGGGTGTAGTCTCAGTTAGGGCCTAGTGATCCGATGTGGCTTGCGGTAATGCCTAGAGACTAGGAGATAGGAAGATTCTTCATGGTGTAAGCATATCCATGCTTGCTTAAGGCCTAGTAATCTAGTGGCGATTGCAGTAATGTCTGGTTCTATTGATGAGGTTGAGGTGGTTTGGCCTGAGGAAGCCCTGGGTGATTTTGGTTATGAGTCCCACATTCATGCTTGGAATATGGCACGAGGGTGATGAGCTTAAATAAATATTTGGTTCAGCCAATCTATTGTCGGGTGGTTCGTGGAATTCCCATACCTTTGTTGGATTATGCATTCATTAATAAGAGTTCCTTTCCTTATTATTTTATGAGAAAATGTACTAGTTCATGTGTGGCATTTATGGTTGTTGTATCCTTTTTATTTATATGTTGGTTATGAGTGTGTTTTATGACAGTGATGATGTATGGATATTATCATGTTTTGATTTGTAAATGAATGAACAATCAATATATGACCTAATAGGTTATAATGCAACTAATGTGATAAGGCATCGATGCTTCTTAGAGATTCTCAGATAAGTATGATAGCCCTATGCTCAGATCTGTTGTTATCACCTGTAGAATGCATATTTGTGACATGTTTGACGAAATGTATGTCATGGATAGTAGGGGTCCAATCAAGTAATTTTTCAAGTATTTGAATTAGTATCACTTCTTTGATGCTACTTTTCATTTTTGGAAGTTTCATGAAGAGGTAGGGGCCTCATTCCCATCCCTAAAAAGGTGGCACAAAACATGGGGTCGCAGGCTCTGAACTACTTGAAAAGGTCCCCAGTCGTTGGCATGCCCTTGTTGTGGGAGCGACTAGAGGGTCCTAGTCACATGCATGTTCATGTCATGGGAGCGACAGAGGCTCTAGGTTACCAAAATGTTAGGTTGCCTAAGCAGTTAATCACTTGTAAGGGTTGGTTGGCTCTTGAGTGTTCAATAGCATGTCTAGAAGGTTGATTTGGTTGTGTTGAGTTGGTTCCACTTCCTTAATTATACATGGGGATTTGAATCACATCATAGTAGCATCTCCTCACATGTTCACCCTAGTGGACCAAATAACTTGGGTAAATGCAGGAGGAGGGTGTTACACCATATTTGGAAAGACAATACAAATTTCTGAAAGTAAATCATAAACTAACATTGGTGGAAACCTCTCAAACCTGTAGCAAAGCAATAATAGGGGGAAGTGTTATAAACTTGGAAACCAAGTGATGTCGTGATTTTTGTAACCAACTTTGTACATAATAATGGGGAAGCTTGCACTTGTATATTTCCATTAGCAAACTTGTTAGAAATCTTGTGGCCGCAGCTATAACTCTAAAGAGAAACAAATTTGAGAGAGGGGTTATCATTAATTACTTGTAGGGATTAAGAAAGGAGGGTGAAACTTTTGTAATCCTACATGCATGCACAAAACTCAAAATATTTGATGTGGAAAAGTTAAATTATCAACTCAAGGCATAAACCCTCATACTAGAATTTAAATGAAGCGGATTACTAGTCACTCTTCGGGCTTGGGAAGCCATTCTCCTGTGCAAACAAGGAAGCTTCTTCCTCTTGCATCGATAATCTCCTTTCAGATAAAAAGAATTGAAATGTAATGACGTAAACCATTCAACGTACTGATCTATAACAAATTCTCCATTATACACAGACGAGGAGAAAATGAGAGATGGAATTGTAAGCTAACACCAAAACTTGAGAATAGGCAAATCGTGGACCTAGAAGTTACCTTGTATCTGTTGACAATTGCCAACTAAGTAAGCTTGGAAGTGGTATGGGTTCTTGAGTTGCAAAACGAGCCCTTTCATTGAGAAAAAAGGTAAATGAGGCAGATCGACGCAGAACGAGATGGAGGTAGTTACCTCTATAAGGCAAGGTGTTGTCTCCACCATAGATCTCAAACCCTAGGATCTGCACCATTAGATCCAACCCATCATAAACCTTGAGGGTGTATTGAATACCAAGAAGCTATGGTGTAGAACAATTGGAATGTCTAGAAAATTCAAAGGCATACAAAGATACAATGCCAAATATCACACTCATAACATAGCATAATCATGCCATTGTCATAGGAACAAAGGTATTGCATATAAGTCAAATTAACATTTTTCCCAAATGTTTACGAAGTAGGGGAGTCCAATGTAACTCCTACTACATATTAGTTATGTTATAACACATAAAAACAAAATAAATAAAAAACCCTCTTTCAACTGATCCAATTTTATAAGGTGTGTGTATATATATATACACCATCACCAATTTAACTGAGCATGGAAGATGCATCGGAAACTTAGTAATATCTTGATCCAATTTTATAAGGTGTGTGTATATATATACACCATCACCAATTTACTTGGCCTCTAAGACTCATGGGAAACATAGTAATATCTTCTTCGTGATAAGAACATTAAGATTGTTTTTTTAATAAAAAGGAAAGGATTAGTATAGGACAATATTGTGTCTTATTAATTAAAGAAAATAAGGCATTGCATAGTGTATATATATATAGATAGATACTTATTGTTAGTGGAGAAAAATGTTACACTTAAGTAACTGCGACTTAAAGATATCTAAATCATTAAAATGACTCAATATTGATAAGTCATAATATTGTAACAAATTTTACTTATAAATTAAAAAAAAAAAAACCAAATTCAAGAAACTATTTACATATTATTTTAAAATATATATATATTATTTACTTATTAAATATTTTTATAGTTATTATAATAATAAATTATAATAATAAATTATAATTTACTTATCACTATAAGATAATATTATTTCTAATTTTTTTTTTAAATATATGAAGATAGCTTGATGCATATGGATGTTTATTTAACATTTCAATTGAATTTATTTGATGTGCTAGTGCATAGAGCACTGAGACTTCAAAACTGTGCGGAAACAAAGGCGAGTTTTTCTCTGAGAAAGGTAGCGTTGCATCATGTCCACACGGGTTGATAGATTCTTTTCCCTTTCCGAAGATTCGTGCGGAAAGGTAGCGCGCTGTTACCATTATTTCGAGGGATCAGTGAGGGAGTTAGTTGGCAGGTATGAATCATTGCACGATTTGGTTGGTTGGTTGGTTGGTATGAATCATAAAATGTGACTGAGACACCGTGAACGTGGCTTTTCGTACGCGTTGTTTTGTCATTCGCATTCAAAACGCTGTGTTCAAACGGATGGAGGGCCGTGGTAAAACCGAAGAAGCCCAGTGCCCTTCTTTTCAAAATTTGGAAGCGAAACACTGTGGAGCCGTAATATCTGAAGTATCTGAATTTTACAGGGAATTACTTTGCAAGGCTATGGACAGTGAATTGCCTGTAGTGGATCAAAATAAGAGTAGGTGATTTTAGCAGTGGATTATGAAGCTTAATTCATGCGGGGAGATCTGCAATTTTACACGAAGGATATTTCAACCCATAAATTCGGTGTAAAAATTATTATAACTTACCAGAATCATAATTTGGACATTAACACATTTGGTCTTTTGTCATAGAATTCTAATTTATATTTCAACAATTTTTCATATATTCAAAACTAAATTTTATGTTGTCATTTTAACGAGCGAAATTAATATTTACTTTTACTTCGATCCGAAGAAGACGTGGACCTCTCAAGCTTTCAAAAAGGTTTTCATCTACAAAAGATTTGCGTTTTTCAACAATTATACATTCAGAGTTAAAGTGGATGTAAAATTGATTTATGTCCAATTATTTTTTTAATATTAAATAATCGATATTAATTTTCTTATCATTATTATTATATAATAAATAAACTTTAATATTATATTATTAGGCCATGGGCTAAGCGTTCAGATTTGGAGCAGAAGTAGAACCCATATCATTTTGGATCATATGACCTACTTGTAACATACTAAACACACACACACACATATATATATATATATTTTAACCACATGGTGAATCGGTAATTGTCAGGCCTAATCTATGGGAAACCCAGGATCAAACTTCAAAGCTGCCACCATAACACCAAGAGCATAACCAACCACCTGCAAGTCGGGTATACTAAGTTCCTATGATTTTAGCAAGAGCAGACTCACGGGAAAGGGGAATCCGCCCCTCTAGCTGCCACCACAGCAGGTCATTGAAAAAAAGCTATTAACATAATACATGTTGATTTTATCGAGGAGCTATACTCTCACGATGGTCTAATAGTTAATTCCGGTGTATAGCCATACTTTCACCATTTAAGACTCCGCGCTGGCATACACTTGACTACATTTCCCTATGTAAACGGAGAGAACCACGAGGTCCTTTCGCTGACACTACAGTTCTGCAATTAATGTCGATGAGACTTGTTAGAAGGATCTCGACTCCAACACATGGCTTGATCTACACCGTTGGATTATGGACAGACTAGGCAGGGTTTGGGTCATTTGACATGTGACAGGGTTTCTATTCAGCTTTGTGACAGAGGGTGACCGGACGGCGATATGGATAGTCTCTCTGCCATGAATATCTCTTCGGGCTTACAGGTATCCTTTGGAGGCAACTAAATTCTTTTTAGCTTCTCTGCTATCCTGAATCCGTTGACGTCCATTATACATTTATCTGCTGATATTTACTAAACATTTCTATGTTGATGTTCAATATACATTCCTCTGTTCTTCTTAACTACCCTCATGCAACAAGTGAAACCTTCAATAGTTGGACTCTTTTACCCGGAGGGACGCATCGGGTTCATGCGACGACATGAGGTAATGGTACACGATTAAAATGGTGAATTCTAGAAGTTTATTCTCGAGCATCCCCTAATGGTAATGCTGCTCTGACAGGTATACCTCGCAACTCATGGCTCAACAAGCCTCCTCTCAGGTAATTTCTTCCCAACTCAAGTGTTTTGCTGCTGGAACAACATCCTTCCAACTCGGGTTCCATGCTTACTCCATGGCATTCTCTGCCTGTAGATACATCCTGACGGCAGTGTGAATCTCTATATCTGGCAAGGGTTTTGCAAAGAGGTTGCTCTCTTACAATACTTCGTTGTCTTCGTTTTCAAGTTGGTCATTACACAGGTCTGTCCTGGCATTTTCATTTCTGGCGACAAAACTTCATTAACTGAGGAATTGTCTTAATTTTGGTTGTAATAAAATCTTAAGTCTTTGTCAGATGGATGCAACGAATGTTATCGAACTGTATTTGTAATCACTATATGAATGATGGTCGTTGTGGAATTCCATCATCGGCACAATATTAGTTTTTCTAAACTGCCATTAAGGGTTTTGTGAAGGTTTTCATATACATAATCTTACTTGAGGATTTATGAATATATTACAGTGGCACTCCGATTCACATACTATTTAAATCAATGTTATAATAGTTTGCGGTCAGAGTTTGTTCCCTAAGGCATAACCCTACATTTAGCTCACAGTTGTTCAATGTTTGATCTTTATATCTATTTAATGATTGTCTCTGTTCTTTTCCGCTAGGGTTTAATATTGGCAATCTTTGAATGATAAAGTTGAAGCGCATCCCAGGTAATTGGCTCACGAGGGTTCTTCCTAGAACTTGGCCGAGGGCCATACAAACCCTCACAATTATCTTTTGTTTATTATTTAAATGGAAGTTCAATGGCTTTGTCATTCTTTATATGCTCTCTTGATATGGTTAGATAGAAAAGTACTTATGAAATTCCATAAATCAATAGTTTGCATATCCTGGTACAATTATTCAGTGAGCTCTTAAATTCTAGTAAGACAATTTATACTCAAAAAATAAAAGGGATATTTGTTCTTCTACTATAATTCATTAATTTCTTTGATGCTTAAAATATCTGTTGTATTTGATTATCGTGGGTGAAAGTGAAATATTGTTGTTACTCCTTTTATGCACTGTTTGTATGCAAAGTACTGAAATGTAACTAAAGACAATATGCCTATTTTTATCAGTGACAGAGTCTCATTAATAATTAACTAACATGTTAACTTGTTCATTATGTAAAAAAGAAGACAATTAATCTTTTCCTATTAATGATTATTAACAGAGAAACACTACTTATTTGTTTTCCTGCATTGATTGTGAATCATGCACGTAATTCCTTTGTTTTGGAAGGTCTCACCACCCAATCATGGATCTGGCAGTTACACCCAGAATCCCCCTTCGAGCTCTTCTAACTCCCTGCATTGATTGTGAATCATGCACGTAATTCCTTTGTTTTGGAAGGTCTCACCACCCAATCATGGATCTGGCAGTTACGCACAGAATCCCCCTTCGAGCTCTTCTAACTCCTGACAGTGAATAAAACAGTCTGCTACCTTAGGCATCAGGACTATTTCTAGCCTCAAGTCTCATACCCTACATTTGTTATCATAGTTCTTTCCCACTTGCTAATTCATCAAGCTCCAGGAAAATTAATCACAACATAGTCCCTTCACCTTTTTCCAACCCCCTCAAGGTTCTGTCATTTTCCTTTTTGAAGAAAAATATGGGTAACCGCCGATAAGTGTTTCAGGAGTTATTTAACTTATTCTTCAGTTCTTTTACCAACTGATCAAATTATTTTAATTAATAATTAACAAAACGTGTTTTGGATTCCCATTCTAATTCTTTTAACAATCTAGTTTAAAACATAATCAAATTGACAGTAATAAGTAAATGTTGGTGCATCATTGGTACAGCTCCGTCCCCTTCAGAGGAACACCATCCCTGGTGTTCTTTCCAAGCAAACAATATCGAATAGGCTTTCTTCATAGCTTCATCTTCTTCCCAAGTAGCCTCATCCAGGCCAAAGTGCTTCCACTGCACTTTAACCTGGGTGATGGCTTCTTTCCTCAAAATGGTTTCTCTCCGATCGAGGATACGAAGAGGCTTTTCCAGAAATTATTCCTCGGGTTCGACCTACACAATATAATTTGTTGTCAGAAATTTTCCAAAACAACAATTTATAAGTTATTGACTTTATTCTTTTATTACCTATATTTCTCCCAGTTAATAATATGTCAAAGGTTGTACACATTTTTTTTTAAAAGACACATGAAAAACATTGTGGACTTTGATATGTCCTAGAAGTGCTAGCTTGTATGCTACGAGCAGAATCCGTTCCAAGATTTGAAATGGTCCACAGTACCGGGGTGCCAATTTAGCACAACGTTTCCACTATAAGGTACTTTTCCGGGGTTTGACCTTCAGATATACATGATCTCCTGGCTCAAATTCCTTGTGTGATCTCCTCTAATATGCATAAATATTTTGCCTATCCTGGGATGCTTTTAAATTCTTACGAACCCTTTTAACTGTATATTCCATTTCGGCTAACATATCAAGACCTAATGATAATCTATTATCGGGGCTATTCCAATCTGTGGGTTCCCTGTACTTCCTCCCATATAATACTTCAAAAGGGCTCATGCCCAGGGAGTCATGATAACCATTATTGTAGGCGAACTCCACCAGGTGAAGGTAGTCCTCCCACCAATGTGGTTGTTGCATAACAAACATTCTCAACATGTCCTCTAGAACCTGATTTACCCCGTTATATTTGGTCATCCATCTGTGGATGGTACATCGTACTAAAATGAATCTGGGTACCCAATCCGGAGAATAGGGTTTTCCAAAAGGTGGATGTAAATTTTACATCCCTGTAAGAGATTAGTACTTGGGATATTCCTTGTAGTCGGAAGATTTCCCTCATAAATATGTTTGCACTCTCCACCGTCTTATAGGTGGACTTTACAAGTATGAAATGAGCGGTCTTGCTCAGCTTGTCCACCAAAACCATGATTGAGTCATGCTTCTTCTTAATACGAGGTAACCTGGTGATAAAGTGGTGATCATCTCCCATTTCCACTCACGAATGGGTAATAGTTGTAACAGACCAGCAGGATGTTGATGTTCTGCCTTCACTAATTGGCACTCTAAGAATTTGGATAGATATTCAGCCACTTCCTTTCTTAAACCTGGCCAGAAGTAACTTTTTCTGATGACAGAAAACAGTTTTTGGTATCCTGGGTGAGCGGTGTAAGGCTTTCTATGAAACTCATCCAATAATAATTGCTTGATAGAATTCTTGTTAGGAATATATATTCTATTTCCGAATGTTAACATTTTGTCAAGATTAATACCATAATTAGAATGTTCCCCTTTTGCCTGAGCTTTCGAGGCTTGCTACCAAAGGAACGCATATTTCGGGTCTTTGAGGGTTGCTTCTCAAATGACCTCCAACAGGTTAGATTGTACTTGATTGTATTTCACTTCATAAATGCAATGTACTTTTCTGCTTAATGCATCTGCTACTTGGTTTTCCTTCCCCTCAAGGTGTTTCATGTCAAAGTTGAATTCGCTCAAGAATGCGGTCCATCTGGCCTACCGAGAATTTAAACTAGACTGGTTAAAGAAGTTTGTCAGGCTGCTATGATCAGTTAATAACATGAATTTCTTTCCTAGGAGGTAGTGTCGCCACATTTTGAGTGCGTGTACTACTATGGTCAACTCCAGATCATATGCAAAGTATCAGTCTCATAATCCTTTAGTTTGCGTGATTCATAGGCTATGACCTTCCCTTATTGTGTTAATACACCACTAATACTCTCCTTACTCACATTTGTGCATACCACAAATGATTTTTCCATATCTGATTGCTATAGCACCGGTGTAGTAGTAAGTAATTACTTTAACTGCTCAAAACTTTGCTGACATTTTGTTGTTCAGTGGAAGGTACATCCCTTTTCATGTAGTAATGTCATAAGAAAAGCTATTTTTGAAAAGACTTTAATGAATCGACGGTAATAACCCGCCAGGCCCAAAAAGGATCTAATGGTAGCAACATTTTTCAAAGTGGCCCATTCCATAATAGTTTTAATCTTTTCTCGATCCACGCTATTCCCTCAGCTGAAATAACATGGCCTAGGTACTGAATTTGACTTTTGTAAAAATTGTACATGCTATAGTTTGTGTACAACTGATTGTCTCGCAAAATCTGCAATACTATTCTCAAGTACTTCTCACGCTCCTCCATATTTTTTGAATAAATTATTATATTGTCAATAAAAATCAATACAAATTTATCTAAAAATGGCTGAAAAATGTTGTGCATCAAGCTCATGAAAGTGGATGGAGCATTGGTAAGGCCGAAAAGCAGTACCATGAACTCGTAATGGTCGTAACGAATTCGGAATGCGATTTTGCAAATGTCTTCATCCTTTATTTTGATCTGGTGGTAACCGGACCTTAAGTCAATTTTTGAGAATACGATGGCGCCTGCACTTGATCAAATAAATCTTCAATTCGGGGTAAACGATACTTATTTTTTACGGCCAATTTATTTAGCTAACGATAATCAATGAATTGTCTTAAGGTTTCGTCCTTCTTTCGTAGAAATAGCACATGGGCTCCCCAAGGAGATACACTAGGGCGAATGTACCCTTTATTGAAAAGTTCCTGAAGCTACATTTTGAGTTCTGTTAACTCGGGGATGCTCATATGGTAAGGAGCTTTCGAAATGGGAGTTGCTCCAGGTATTAATTCAATGGTAAAATCAATCACACCTAGGTGGCAATCGAGGGATGGATTCGGGGAACACATCCACAAAATCTTGAATTACAAAATTATTCTCCAATGAAGTCATGTGGTTTCGGTCATTGGTGTATCCTACTTGGACAACATAAATCTAACAACCCTTTCTAATGCATCTTCCTAACTGGTTAGTAGTAGTAGGGCATAATTTAATGTTTTTCTTGATCCCTTGAATTTCCTTTCTCTGTCCCCACTCTGTAAGGTAACTTACAGATTTATCTTTACAATCGACTAAGGACCAACACCATTCCAACCAGTCCATCCCTATTAATACATTGTAAGAACCTAAGGGGAGTATATTCAAATCAACATGGATGGGTTGTCCTAAAACTTTTATAGGGTAGTTTTATGTTTTCACAGATACCCTTCTTTTTGTTCTAGTGGCTAGTTGAACTAGCCAAGATTTCTTAAATTTACAGCTTTGCAGCTAACATTTCTCTAACATTTTAGGACTAATGTAGCTTAAGATAGCACCCAGATCAAATAAAATAGAAATAGGTTGATCAACAATCATACCTTCACACTTGATCATTGTGGGTTGGTATTATGGGCATACTCCTTACTATATCTCCAACTGTGGAGGCTTATTTCATATTTGAAAGTTGTTCCATTCGACCTTTGTGCAATAAATTCTCGTAGTAATGGGATTCCCCACATCCCCAACATTGCAGAGGTTGTTTTGGCGGTTGTTCGATAACAAGCTTACTAACTCCCTCTGTTTGTTTATTTTCGATGTAAGCTAGAACTTTGGACGAGTTCCTTGTAAATTTATCAAAAGTCCTTTGCTGATTATTCCTTCCATTTGTGACTTTTGGTTGTCTCTTTGGGGGTAAGTTCCTCATTACCCTGCCAATGGATCCCTTGGGCCCCTCATGTTTCTATTTCATTTGCTAAATATAGATATGGGCTTTTCGCATCGCGTCATCCATTGTTATAGGATAATCAAATTCTAACTTGTCCTTCATAAAATTGGTTAAACTGCTAATAAACCATTGAATTTTGGCTTTTTCCTCCTACATGTACGGTAGATATCATAATAGAGAAGTACATCATTTCACATACTCGTCCTTGGTCAAGGTTCCCAACCTTAACTCATGGAACTCCTTTGCCTTTTCATCGTAGTAACATTCAGTTAAATATTTGTCCTTAAAATGTTTTTGGAATTCTTGCCACGTCACTTGTTCTTCATCAATTTTTCTCACAGTTTTAATATCTTCCCACTAGAGGGTGACCTTTCCCCTTAATTGGTAAACTGCCAGTCGGGCTTTAGGTTTGTCAGTATATTCATAAATATGAAAATATTTACCCATGTCGATCAGCTAGGCTTAAGATGTCTCTTCAGATTCTCCTTCAAAAGTGACGATTTTATTTTTTTGAACTCGCCTTCTAGTTCCATTTTCTATCTTTTTATCTTTCTTTGGTCGCAAACATTATCAGAATGCCCCTCTTCATCATCCTTCTATCCCTTTGTTCACTCTGCATTATCTTCGTCATGATGGGTTGTTGGGGTCTTCTCCCTATTCTCTGTATTGCGATCTGATCCTCATTGATTCTGTCGGTTGGACAGGGTTTTAAGGATTTTTTCCTGTTCCTGCCTCAGTGATTCATTATCCGTCCTCAAGTTCATCATTTCTTCACATAGTTGTTGCATTATTTCAAGTAGGGCAGCGTTGGCTTTCCATGGTTCTTCTCCCAACTGTATCCATATATCCGGGTTGGCCTGCATGTAAGGCACTTCCAACTAGTTTGATAATTTGGGGCTCCTCTGCATTTTTACTCTTTGGTGCTGACCTTTGTCATTGTGTTCACATTCACCCATACTCAGTTGTTTGTTGCATAGATATATGTATATTATAACTTAATTAACTATGTATTTATCTATCTAGAAGTCTTTGAGTGCAAGCCTGGACTCTTATACCATTTGTAACATACTAAACACAGAACTATATATATATATAATATATATATATATATATATATATATATTATATTATATATATATAATATATATATATATATATATTATATAGTATATAATATATATATATATATTAACATAATACATGCTGATTTACCGAGGAGCTATACTCTGATGGCGGTCTAATAGTTAATCCTGGTGTACATCCATACCTTCACCATTTAAGACTCCTCCTCGTTGGCATACACTTGACTGTGTTTCCCTATGTAAATGGAGAGAACTCCGAGGTCCTTCCGCTGACACTATAGTTCTGCAATTAAGGTTGATGAGACTTGTTAGAAGGATCTCGACTCTGGCACATGGCTTGATCTGCACCGTCGGATTGGGTGAGATCCACGACCTCCATGATTTGGGGATTAACCGGCTAAATAATGCACAGACTAGGCAGGGTTTGGGTCATTTGGACATGCAACAGGGTTGCTATTCGGCTATGTGACAAAGGGTGACCGGATGGTGATATGGACAGTCTCTCCACCATGACTCTCTCTTTGGGCTTACAGGTATCCTCCAGAGGCAACGAAGTTTTTGTTAACTTCTTTGCTATGCTGAATCCGTTGACACATTATACATTTCTCCATTGATATTTACTCATTTATGTGTTGATGTTTAGTATACATTCCTCTGTTCTTCTTACATGCCCTCATGCAACAATTGAAATCGTCAATGGTTGGACTCTTTGCCCCAGAGGGATGCATCGGGTTCATGCGGCAACATGAGGTAATGGTATAGGATTAAAATGGTGAATTCTAGAAGTTTACTCTCGAGAATCCCCTAATGGCAGTGCTGCTCTGGCAAGTATACCTCGCAACTCATGGCTCAGAAAGCCTCCTCTCAGGTAATTTCTTCCCTAAGCAAGTGTTTCACTGCTATAACAACTTCCTTCCAACTCGGGTTCCATGCTTACTCAATGGAATTCTCTGCCTGTAGGTATGTCCTGGTGATAGTGTGAATCTCTATATCTGGCAAGGGGTTTTGAAAAGAGGATGCTCTCTTACAATATTTCGTTGTCTTCATTTTCAGGTTGGTCATTACTCAGGCTTGTCTTCACATTTTCATTTATGGCAAGAGACCTTCATTAACTAAGGAATTGTATTAATTTTGGTTATAATTAACTTTTAAGTCTTTTCTGGCTGGATGCAATGGTTGTTATCGAACTGTGTTTGTAATCACTGTATGAATGATAGCCATTGTGGAATTCCGTCATATGCATGATATTAGTTTTTCTAAACCACCGTTAAGGGTTTTGCGAAGGTTTTCATATACATAATCTTATTTGAGGGTTTATGAATATATTCTGGTGGCATTCCAATTCACATTCTGTTTAAATCAATGTTATAATAATTCGTGGTCAGGGTTTGGTCCTTATGGCTTAGGTTGGCCAACTGTAACCCTCCATTTAGCTCACAGTTGTTAAATGTTTTATCTTTATATCTAGTTAATGGTTATCTTTGTTCTTTTCTGCTAAGGTTTAAGATTGGCAATCTTTGAAAGATAAAGTTGAAGCGCATCCTGGGTAATTGGCTCACAAGGGTTCTTCCAAGAACTCGACCGAGAGCCATACAAACCATCGCATTATCTTTTGTTTACTATTTAAATGGAAGTTCAATGGCTCTCTCATTTTTTATATGTTTTCCTGATATGGTTAGATATAAAAGTACTTATGAAATTCCATAAATCAATAGTTTGCATATTCTGGTACAATTATTCAGTGAACTCTTAAATTCCAGTAAGACAATTTATACTCAGAAAATAAAAGGGATATTTGTTCTTCTACTGTAATTCGTTCATTTATTTGATTCTTAAAATAGCTGATGTATTTGATTATCGTGGGTAAAAGTGAAATATTGTTGTCACTTCTTTTATGCACTGATTGTATGCAAAAGTATGAAAGCACTGAAATGTAACTAAATACAATATGCCTATTTAATCAGTGACAAAGTCTCATTAATAATTAACTAACATGTTAACTTGTTCATTACGTAAAAAAGAGGACAATTAATCTTTTCCTATTGATGATTATTAACACAGAAACACTACTTATCTGTTTTCCTGTGTTGATTGTAAATCATGCACGTAATTCCTTCATTTTGGAAGGTCTCACCACCTAGCCACGGATCTAGAAATTACGTACAGAATCCCCCTCCGAGATCTTCCAACTCCTGGTTGTGAATAAAAAATTCTGGTACCTTGGGCATCAAGGCTATGTCCAGCCTCAAGTCTCATACCCTACAATTGCTATCACTGTTCTTTCCCACTGGCTAACTCGTCCAACTCTAAGAAAATTAACCATAGCATAGTCCCTTTAACTTTTTTCGAACCCCCTAAGGGTTTTGTCATTTTCCTTTTTGAAGGAAAAGATGGGCAACTGTTGGTAACTGTTTCAAGAGTTATTTAACTGATTCTTCAGTTCTTTTGCCAACTGATCAAATTATTTTAATTAATAATTAACAACATGTGTTCTGGCTTTCCACCCTAATTCTTTTAACAATCCAATTTAAAACAGAATAAAATTGTCAGTAATAGGTAAAATTTGGTAATAAGTAAATGTTGGTGCATCATTGGGTGTTACACTACCTCCGAACCTTCACCGAGCTCCATCTGCTCATAAAAATTCATAGGAAAATGAGAAGAAACCACTAGAATGAGGGGATAGGAGCCGATATAATAGATTAACTATTCACTAATAAATGTTTGACTAAAAAATTATTCTTCAATAATATAGTTATGTTAAAAAAAATCAAATATTTATCCCAAGGAAAAAACAAAAGGACCATAACACAGAAATGACTTCTTAAATCTTGAAATTTGGTTTGAAAGTGCATCTTACAATAAAATATTAGGAACTTGAAATCAAATGTCCTTGACCCAAACATACCATAACATTTGTATCTATGAGTTATGACTGAACAAATCTTATAAGACATACAAGATGGCCAACATAATAAAAATATTGAACGTTATCAATAAAAAAAATCAAAAGTATATTAATTAATATGATTTACATAATCAAATATATATTATTGGATCTAAGCATAAAGTATACATTTTTACGGTATATATTTTAGTATTGTTTTGGATCTTACGATATACACTGATATTAATAAGATTGAATGCATATTATCTGGACCTTTTAAAAATTAAAAGACTAAACTTATAATAAATGGACATCGTGGATTTCTTAATATTATTTTATTGGATTATGTTATGATTTCCTCCTTCAATATTACATTCTCATACAACAAACACATATAAGTATTAAATGTGGTAAAAATATACTTTCATCTCTCACTCTCTCTCTCTCTATATATATATATATATAACAAAACCATTGTGTATTAAATTAACCTTTAATGAAATCATAATGAACTCACTCTAATAATGTTCCATATCATATCTAACTAGTTTATTTCTTAGCGAAAAAATTTCATTGAAACTTGAAAATTAATTTGATGTAGAACTAAGAAGTATGCAGAGTTGACCAATAGTCATTATAAAGGAGCATCGTATTTATAGACCCAAGATCAACTCCAAGCTACTATATTTTTAACATGCATAGTTCTTAATTTGATAGAGCAAACTAGCAATGTATGATACAGAGCAAATACTTAGCTTTTCCAACTTCTTATCACCATTGATTAAGATTTGACATGAGATTTCATCTTTGCTTCCTTATCTTTGTACAAACTTCATTTTATATAAGTAGATTATTTGTTAGACCTAGAGGATCTCGAGTTAGAGATTTTTCTTAAGATAAAGACTTGGATAAATTGATCTTCCCATCTCGAGTTAGAGATTTTTCTTAAGATAAAGACTTGGTTAAATTGATCTTCCCAACTTGTAGCAAGCCACTTACCATTGAATTCATTATATATATAACGAACACCTTAATTTTAGATATATTATACTCAAAAAAATAAAAATAGGTGCAAATATTTGTGAGAAGTACGTGAATAAATCATTACAACTTAAAAAAATTAATCTATCGCATCTCAAACATGTAAAAAAAATAAGATCGTTGACTATCACTTGCCCCTAAGCTAAAAAAAATAGGATCGTTGACTATCACTTGCCCCTAAGCTAAAAAAAATAGGATCGTTGACTATCACTTGCCCATAAGGTTTATACGAAGTCTAAACCAGTAGCGTAAGAAATCGAAAGTCGATAGAGAATGATCTTGGGATGATAAGAGCTTCGTCACGAGGTTTCCGAAAAGTCTTCCCCATGATCTACTGCTATAAGAGTTCCATGATAAGGTTTTATTATTATTGTTTTAAATGATTTTAGGGGTAAAATGTCAATATTTTAATGTTGGTCAAATTTTAAGGAGTAAGAGAATCAATGTCATTTTTTTTAATGTTGGTCAAACTTTACGGGGCAAGAGAATTAAATTGATAATTTTTTATTTAGAATATTAATTTAGATGAAAAAAAAAAATTTAATTTTCAAAATGAAATTTAAATAACTTATTAATCTATTATATAATATTTATATATCCATATAATTATTTTTAAAAAACAAATAATCATCATAACAATATATTAACCGTTATTCCAATCTTCGGTTCATATATTTATTATTCTTAAAAAAACAAATAATCACAACCACTATAAAACAAATAATCATCGTAACAATATATTAACCTTTCTTCCAATTTTCCTTATGATTATAATTATTATTATTTTTTTCTAAGTAATACTAATCTATTTATAAGGGCAAAATTAAAAATAGAGCGAGGCGCTGGCCTTTATGGTGCTAAACAGAGTTATGTCGAAATTAATCAAACGACTATGCTCAACTGCTCACTGAGGGGAAACCAGTCCGAGAGAACCCAATGTGAAAGGCCCACGCAAGGGTCTCAGAAAAAAACTTAAAAAGGACCACATAGGGGTCCTGAACCAAAACCAATCAAAATTAGAAAAAAAGGACAGTAGAGAAAAAACCCATGAAAACAAACCTGTGAAACATCCAAAGAGCGGCAGGGCGACACCTGGCAAATGGATCCGGTATCAGAATGAACCCCCTGAGTCTCATCTGGTGGAGGCTCTTCCACAATACAACACGCATACTCATACCAATCATCATCCTTTGGCAACGTGCCGCGCGTGAGGCCACTGATTGCTTGCATGTCTGCTGAGTTGCCTGCCCCTGCATGCTTGCCTGATGTGCTGCCCGCACTGTGTTCAATTGCATGCTTACCTCCAACCAACTCCTTGCCATGTAGAATGTTGTCACTACCAGCCTTACTTGTTTTCTCTATCGTCTGCTGCTTGTTATTGTTTCGTTTCTCTAGTTCATAGTCCTCCTTGTTCTTCTTATCTGCCTTCTGCTGCTCCCTGTTGTTCTTCTCCTCTGGTCCAAGAACGCGGAGCTCAGCATTTTGCTCATTCTGCGGGCTGATTTCCTCGCTGAATGTAACAGTGATGGTGGCTAAGATGTCAGGGCAATTCAGCGCACTATGGAACCAAAATTGGGTCATGTGGTGAGAGGGATGAAAGGGGGAAGGGAGATTGGCAGTTTGGGTCGCAACATTCATTCTTCTGATTCCATGGGCCTGTTCTTGACCTCTACGACTGTGAGTATAAGGGTAATTACCAGAGAAATGATCTCTGGAGAGAGTAGTAGACGGGGAAGAGGAAGGAGTAGCAAAATCATGGCTAGGCGTCGAAGGGAGGTGAGTGCTTCCGCTACGACTACCACCTCTATGGCTACGCATTCAATGGCGAGTACGCGCCATGGTTGAATGTCTTCTGTTGAGTTGGGCCGAAATGGCCGTGTTGTGAACAGTGAGAGCAATTGGGAGGCAGAGGTAACTCTAGAGATGGTGGAGCTATTCAGAAGAGAAACAGAGGAATTCTGGGCGGAATTCAGCACACAGTGAGTTGATTGAGAGTAATGGAAACCATTCCCAAATCCACACAACTGAAAATCCAACATTGCCTCCCAGTAATTGTGCGAGGGCTCGACTCTGCAGCATGAGGGGCGCAAGAGTAGTTTAGCGATGAAGGGGTGAATGAATTATGTCTTGTGGGAGCCATGGCCTTATGCTTGCTGCGAATACCTCGACTAGCGCACCAGAGTAATGGTGCCTGTAGACCATCTGTAGCTTACCATAAATTGGCATGGAAGGGGACATGGGTGGCCATGTGGCTTGGATATCTGCCGTCCTTTTGTCTAATCTACTTTAAATTAATTATAATCACCTACATCTAGGTGATTATAATTAATTTATATCATAAATATTAATATATTTTTTATATTATCATAAAATTATAGTATTTTTAATTTAAATTTTTTTAATTTTATTTAAGAAAATACATAAAAATGTTCACTTTATAAATTATTAATCAAAATAATATGATTCTCCCTTAATCTTGAATAATGATATCAAACTTAGAAATAATAATTAGTAATGATTATCTTCCATTATTACAAATATGCACTATTATATTTTTAAAACATCGATATTTATTATATTCTCTTTAATTTAATTGATTGGCGGTTAAGCTGAATTTGAGTTATCCTAAAGCTTTGTCCTTTGGACATATGTGATGGTAAAAATGAAAGATCTAGGTGAATGCCAATATTGCATAAAACTTTAAACCCAATGAAATCTGGAAGCAAATACCAGACGCAACTGAAGCATTCGTTTCACGCTGCCATTCATGCTCATAGGAGGTTTAGCTGGGGCGTACCTATATCTTTTTAAAGCTTGAAGTTGTGAGTCAGTGTCAAAAGTATTGACTACTGCCATACAATGTTTGTGAGTCAATTGTTCTATCCTACGATGAATGTCAAAGTATTGACTACTGCAATTCAATCTTTGTCGGTCAATTACTTCATTCAACATTTTCACTATGGATCAAAGTCAAAATTTTGAAGTATTGGAATTATGTTTGAATGTCAAGTTTATATATTATTATCAAAACACACTTTAAATGGTCCTAAGCAATCCATGTTCTTCCCACGATATATAGCAAAGTTGACAATGTATACAAATTTGATTACACCACCCTTTGCAATCCTCCTCAACCTTAAACAATCAATCAACAAAAAGTCGAGTCTGTAGTGACTTTAAGAAATTAAATCAAGTGAACCAGGGATGTATTTAAGGAATTGGTTAAGTCTAACTGAACTTGGGAAGAAAGATTCCATGCCTTTCCGTGGTTTTATATCTCAGAAGTTGTTGGTCTGGTTAGCCATTCACGTCCCTTCGCAATAGTGAATTTAATGAATTAGATTGGGTGACTAAACGATGAAATTAAGCAATCAGTCAGGTCTAACAAACCTTGCAATGAAAGTTCTCAACCTTTTGAGTGGTTTGATTTCTCAGCAATTGTTGGTTTGGTAATGTATTCGACCTAAATATGCTTATTCACCTCCTTATAGCTCTCTTTTCCCTACCTTTGGTGTTACCATTATGTATATAAATAGATCATCCCACATTTTATATTATATATGGCTTCGTATTTCATTTAACTTCAATTGATAAAGGTGAGGATTACTTTTTATCAATAATCCTCACTTTTCATTACACTACAGTTTTATTGATTGAAGTGGTGAGAGGCTCCATCATCAATAATTGAAGTATTATTGTCAAAGACAGGGCATGAAAACTCGTAGTTGGTTTCTCTTCTTATTCGTTTTTACTAGTAGCAATAGTATTGAATGACGGTGTAGTCGATGCAGGGAGAATCTTCAAAAGGAGGAATATTGCAACAACCCACGCTAATAAAAATCTTTGTAATCATCAAAATCTTCTTAATGGAGATTATGAAGTGGGAGATATATTGAAGAATAAACTTCTTTTTTTCCCAAGTGGAGGAGTAGGTCACAAATACATCAATTCCTTGGGCATTGCGGAAATGAAGACAACTAATGCAGATAATTCATTGATAAATTGTTTTCCTTTCTAAAGATTTGAGCAGTTCTATTTTATGAGGAAAAACAGAAGGGAGACAACTTTGTATTAAGAAAAAGCGAATGAAAAATTGGTGCGAAATTATTGTCGTCTGTTCATTCTCGCTTCATAGTGGTGGCGTTCCTGGTAAGTATTCTGAAAAAACATCAAAGAGATAGGAATTGCAGCGGAATTCTTTGTTCTCTCGATTGGTCGAAGGGTATCAGTATGCTTGTTTATTTATGTCAACATCGCGGGAGATTAAAAAAAAGGTACTAAGGGTCCGATATCTTTACAGTGGATCACTTTCGCTTCTGATGGGCTCAAATTCATAAAAAACCAAAGCATTTGGCCTATCGATTTCTTGAAACCTATCAATATTCCTGCTTTATTTTCTCAACTCTTATAAAATTAAAGAACCAAAGCGTGTACATTTAGGCTCTATATGGGCAGTGCAAAAGCTTTTTCCTTAGTGACTGCCCGTTGCATGTGCGAGTAGGTTGCCTAGTTCTCTCCAAAACTGCGCAATTCTTCTTTGCATGCCGAGCAACTTTTCCTGAAAAGAAAAAAAAAAAACTAAAAAATAGAAAAAACATCCTTAGATTTTAGGGATTTATTTTCAGCAGTGAGAGTTACATGCAAAGTCGATTTTAAAAACTTCTCGCCAAGTGTCGCTTTTTCCTAGATTTATGGCATGCACTTCATAAATCCTAAGTTCACCAAATCTATTTAATGGACGCCTCAAAGATCATTCTTAACATTGGATCTTGGAGCTTTGGCATTCCCGAGGCATCTAGGAATCTTCAGCATAGTGGGCACAACTTTTCCGGGGAAGTTTTTCTTTTCATATCTTTTGCTATTTTTTGTCACTTTTTATTTCTCGGCCTGTGTGAGTATTGTTTTCCTTGTTCTATTGAATGACCATTTTAACTTGTAGAAGTGTTGTTTCGATTTTTGCATTGCATTTCCTTAGTGTCACATTCATAACACTGTTTCTACAGCGAATCTCTTCATGAGCTTCATTGTTGTGCCTTTTGATAGATTTTTACACTTGCTTGAATTGCATGCATGTTTATTTACTCAGTTCTGCACCAGCGTTGCACACACATTCAGTCCCTCCCAATTTCAGGGTTCCCTTAGGCAAATTTGGGTTGCCTTGGCCTAGATTTTGCTTCTCCTGACATGCGCTGCACATTCCCAGAAGTCAAGGCTCTGCCTTGGCTCCAAGAATTGTGTAGAGGTTCCCCACACTAACTCCCAGTTGTGCTTTGCACAATCCTGGGAGGCAGTGTCCTAGTCTTGTCGTAGTTCTAGCCAGCAACCCGGATTGACTAAACTGCGCATTGCGTAGTTCCAGTCAGTAGTCAGTCTCTCTAGGCTGCGCTCTGCATAGTTCCAGTGAGCAGTGAGCCTCAATGGAAGCTAAGACTACATAATGTGATGTTTCCTCTAACAGTATCCCAACCTCCCAGAATCAATGCTGCGCAATTGCCCAGTAGTCGCCTAGTTTATTGCATGATTGACTCTCGAGTTGCTTTATGTTTTTTAGCCGACATTGCTTTACCGTGAGTGTCTTCTCTATCTCCAGGTACCATAGGTCTTTTAGCAGTTTCTCAGTAGTATAGGTATCATGGCCTCCAAGAGAGCTGGATCAAAAGACACGGTTGAAATTAGTACTGGAGATGTGGTTGAGTAGGCATCTATGAGCTTGCCCATGTAGACAGACACACACATGTTCATTGAGAAAGACATCAAGATCACATGGAAAGACATCAACAGTATATTCGGAGGCAACTTTGAGGAGAATCTAGGGGACCAACAAGTCTATGTCAATATTCATAAGTCAAGATTGTACAAGGTTTCATGTAGATATGTCGTATTCCCGTGTGTAGACATGATCCACTTGATTGTCTCACACAGTGATCGTGAGACGATGATACTCGGTAGTGTTAGTGGAATAGAGCTTGCTACTTTTAGGGCATAATATTTTCAGTAGATATATCATTGCCACAACATGTGAATAGGATGGATGCACCGTTCTACACTCCCAATAAGAGTGTGAACACAAGAGACATCTTGAAGCATTGGTAAGTGAGCCAAAGTTCAGGACGACACCCAACCAAATATACAAGACAAAGACATTCAGGAAGGATTACTAATTATTAAGGAATTTAGACTTCTGTGATCCATAACATTGTTTAGAGAATCTTCGGCGAAATCACATAGATATTCTTTTGTCGACGCGTTTCGAACCAACCAGTGTGGTTCATCGTCAGGACAAGTTGAAGATCCAATCAAGCTTAGCTTGTTAAATACTATGTGCAGAGACTCCAACGGCTATATTATCAATGGCTAATTCTGTCCCCTTTCTATTAGGTCTTAGGTTTTTTCCCTCTCCTTATGAATGGTTTTCGGCGGTTGGTCCCTTTGTTCCTCGGATTTTTTCCCCTTTACTCCTAGCATCCCTAGTGCTTTAGTTTGGTTAGTCCTATTATTATCCGTCGTATGAGTTATTAATAGGTTATGAGTTAATTTCGAGCCATTGAATGTATTATCCTTATTTCCTTTAGGGTTTCTTTTTATCATAAAATTTTATATTAGAACATTGATATTCATGAAATAGTTAAATTAGATTGTCATAACTTAAATTATAGATGTATATATATTTAACTACTACTATTCCTGTAGGATTGAAATAATAATTACTAACCTATAACATACTATTAGTATCTTTACCTTATTTCATGTATTTAAATGTAATAATATATTTATTATTTTGATTGGATGAATAATTATATAAATTATTAAATTAGTTATAAAATTATACCTTGATAGAAGATATTATTCATTAATCTAGCTTCAAATGGACCTTAGATTTAAATGAGATAAATAAATAGTATTATTAAATAAAAATATATGATGTACCAATATTATTGATTTAGTTTAAGTTAGTTCATTTTTTGGTACATATATACGCATTTATTAATAAACAAGTACACTAATACTTTAGTTATAGAATTTACCTAATTTAACTAATTTCTAAGAATAACAGTAATTTAATATATCTAGAATATTATTTGTAGTAATATTATTGGAATAATAAATTATTTAATTATTTAATAAATAAATTATTAAATTATTTATAAAAAATATATTAATTTAAGTTAAAATTGGGCCATTAGGTATAAATGATAAGTTAATAAATATATGATATACCAAGGATATTAATTTAATAATGAATCAGTTAGGTTTTTGAATATATATATACTAGTACAAATAACAAATGAATAATTTATTATATAAATTACCGAATTTAACTATTTCTTAGAATAAAAATAAATAAAAATATATCATGAATATTATTGGTTTGACTTGGGTCATTAGGTCAAATATAGCCATTGGAAATATAGTCGTTGGAGTCTCTGCACATACTATTTAAACAAGCTAAGATGGATTTGATCTTCAACTTGTCCTGACGATGAACCACACTGGTTGGTTCGAAACGCGTCGACAAAAGAATACTTATGTGATTTTCACCGAAGATTCTCTAAACAAGGCTGAGACTATTTCATCAAACTGCAAAGTAGTTGCATTGCTACCTATTGCAATAACCAGACTATCCCATGAATCTGGTAGAGAACACAACAGACT
>APFE031667094.1:107103-120433 GCA_000404065.3 Pinus taeda
TCTCATTTGGATCCTACTATGATTTACTGTGATAACCAGAGTTGCATTAAACTCTCGACTAATCCTGTATTTCATGATAGATCTAAACATATTGACATCAGGTACCATCATATCAGAGGTTGTGTGCAGCGGAGGATCATGTTACTTTCGTACATTCCAACGGAGGATCAGGATGCTGATATTCTGACGAAGGCTCTCACCAGGAGCAAATTCGAGTACCACCGAGGCAGGATAGGGGGTGCTGATAATCCATATCTTGTCGAGAGGGAGTGTTGAGATTGCAACAAGATGATGGAGCTTAGTGAAAAGAGTCGCCTTCACTAAGTGGGCCCGCAGGCTATTTTTGGCGCAAGTCTATTTTTAGACTATGTCTATTTTTAGACATATGGATCATGTCTATGGATTGCAGGTTGCTGTTTATGGATAATTGATCAAGTTTGGAAAAATAGATGGACTTCTATTTTTAGATCACAGCGGAGTGACTGCTCAGTCTAAATATAGAACAGTCAAATATTATTAGCTCATAATAATATTTAGACTATAAACTTTGTCTTATTCTCTTGGAGCACTTCAGGATGAGCTACGGATGTGGTACATGCAGATCCCAGAAGGAAATACGTGGTTACCTATGGTATGACTAATATTTGCATGCAGGACTTCAGTTAGAACTCAAGTGAGTTGAGTTTAGTGGACTGGAGGTGCAGTTGATGGAGTTGTGTTCAGTTTAGCTTTGTTAAACTGGTTGTATTTAATCTAACTGGAAAATAGACTAGAGATGAGTTGCGTGAATTAGTTATTAATTAATTCACAAGTTATTAACTCATAATACAACTAATGAATACATCAGTTAACTCAGTTGCATGTCAGTGCATGTTCAGTTCAGCAGGGACAGGTGTTAGAGAATCAATTTGCTATCAGTTGTGACTATAGTTGTGCACCAGATCTTGCACAAATCAGGGGATTGAGTATGCCAATGAGTTTGCCCACATTGTAGCTTGTTCTCACGTGATTTAGCCAAGGAAAGACATGGCTGCCTTGGAATTATCACAGGTTCTTTTGTAGGTATTGAGCAGCGGAGGCAGGCAAGCAGCGAAGAGATTTGAGCCAGTGATTGATTCAGATCTGAGCTGTATTGTGTGTAACAGGTGGAGCTGGTACTGGATTGCTTGTGATAAGCATTGTACTTTGTAATGTTACATGACTCAATCATTAATATACAGATAGTTGGGGTTTTTAGGGAGATGCTTTCCCCGGGATACATACTGTGTTAATGTGTGAATGCTCTTGATGTTTTATTGTTATTGATGCTGCTATATTGATGATCAACGTAGAGGAGCTTATGTATTGTGTATGTTTTCCACAATAGTACATGATCAGGATAATCTCCATTGAATATGTGTTAAATTATTCAAAATTTCTACACTTGAATGATGTGGGCTAGTAAAAACTAGCTCGCATAACCTTATGTGTAGTGGTATTTCCAGCAAAGTGACCCTCGGCGGGTCCATCATGCAGATCTTGAAGTACCTTCTTTGATTCATGTGCTTCCAAGCACCTGAGCAAGACTCCATTACCGTGCCTTCTGTAAAGCACTCTGTGCACCGAATGATATGCTAAGGCTTTTAGGCATAATTCCCTTTTCTATCTGATAGAAAAGTGAGAGTGTATTGTGTCATGCTCAAGGTACTGGTGTACATATGTGTACCAAGAGGTTCCATTTTTCATGGGTGTTGCTCGCCTTATGTCATACATCTCAATCTCCTGCTCCCAACCGGCGAGCTCTTCTTCGTTCTCCAGAGCATGTACTACTTTAGCTATAAGTCTGTGGAGCCCATGTCCTTTGATTGTGTGCACTGGCTTGATTTCAAGATCATATTCTTGCAATCCTGTCATCTAGCTCACACATCATTCTCCCAGTTCTTGTTGTCTAGCAACGTGTGGACTGATAGGTGGGGAATGAAGACTATGTGATGGTTCTTCAACAAGTAGGGCCTGAAGTGTTGCACTGCCTTGTAAACTACATAAGCTTACTTGTCAATTGCGAGATAGTTGAGCCCATAGTGGAGATGTGGGTGACATGACTCATGTCAACATGACTTGACATTATTTGACATGACAATGCTGGTACATGTGTGCTGCTGTTGGAGTGCATGTTGAGCCATAGTGCTACTAGGTGATGGATGTATTCAATGTGTATCATAGCTTCACCTCTGCATGGTGAAGTGCGCAGAGTCTTCGATGGTTCTTGGTTAACTTGATGAATCTTTAACATGTTGTTCCTTGCTTGCATGATGGAAAGCTTGACATGCTCATCTGTTCGCGAAGGTGCATGTTTGCTGCATTTGTCCACTTCGCATGATTTGTTCATTCGTCCATTGGTGAACCTATCATTCTGCATTTGCTCCCTTCGTTCATCACATTCGTTGTCTTTCCATTTTCATTGGTGTACCTGTACCTACAGTCACTCATGACAAGACAACGTCAAACCCAAAACCTCCTAGTCTACCATGACACATGATCATTATGGATGCAGGTGACCCGGAGAGGAAGCAAGGTTGTGAAGCAGGATGATGGCTCTGGGCATTACTGATGAAAACTGTGCAAGAGTCACTGAGTGATGGAGATGAGAAATCTGAGTCGACAATGATTGTTTGCGAGGTATGGCTCAGCTGGTAGGTAAAATTGTGCAAATTTTGGGAGGAATAGTCCCGGCTCCTGGAGGGCAAGGCAGGCATGCTCTGTACATTTTTCAGAGGAATGAGACAGGTTGCATGAAGGGTCAACAGGTAGGGATTGCGCATTTTTTTGGGGGAACTGCCTAGCAGGATGGAAGCCAAAACTATGAAATTCCCAGAGGGAATTGCCAAGTAGCTGCTAGGGTCACTCGCAGTAGAAACTGTGAAATTCCTAGAGGGAATTTGTTGTCTGCTGCTAGGGGCTGCTGGCTAGGAAAATTGCACTGAGGTTGGCTTGTTGATCATCTTTGCATAATTTCTGAGCTGAGCTGACTGATGGGTTGTGGAAGGCCTACTCATGAGCACTACACAATTTATCAGATGAATAGTCGGTCAATAGTCAGGTGACGGACTGGGAAAATTGCGTAATTTTTTGAGGGAGACAAGAATGGGCACTTGTTGTCTGTCTGGCTTGTCTCACAACTTCCTTAGTCAGTTCAACAGGTGAGGTCAGTGGACTTTGCGCAATTTTTTAGGGGAGTTAGTCCCGGGGTGATTGCCAGGTCCAACTATCCAAGTGGCCATCATGAGAGTTGATTGGATAGCTTGCAGGCAACGAACCTTGAAAAGACTATCTTGGTGCTTCTGTGCTGTTCTGTTTCATAGTCGATTGATTTGATGGTAGGGTGATGGTCTGGCTGTCAGAGGGGAGTATGGTCGTCAGAACTTTCAACAAAAATGGCTAAGTGTGTGAACAATTGAAAGATGCAAAGGTGATCATACAAACACACACTCGCATGACTTGACAACGAAACGACCAACCAAACCATCCAGACACATATCTTCAACATGGCTGACCGAAAGTGCAAGAGACAAGCATGACACTCATGATTGATCATTCATTGATTGAGACGATGCTTGCATGATAGTGAATGTGACTTCGTCTGTGAATGCGATAAATGCTTTCATAGAGAACACCGCAAGCACATGCGAAGCGAAGAATTTGAGCATAAGAAGAACATGGTCGCAATCATGAATTAAGCATCAACATGTAGAGACTTGAATGCAATGAAAAGTAAAGGAAGATGTAAAGAATTACACGAGGTTGCAGAGTGAACCCGAGTGTGTATAGTCATCAAGTGAAACTTCTTCAAGGGAGGCTCCAAAATTAGTGCAGGACAAAATTTTGGAGGGTGGTTGTAGCCGCTACAACAGAGATAGAAGCAAAGAGGTGACAGGAGAGGAGGCAGAAGAGAAGAGATCAACAAATACTAGAAGAGATGAAGAAGAAGTTGTAGGAAGTAGAGCATAAGCTCAAAGAAGAACAAGAGTTGTGTAGAAAAGAAGGAAGCGCAACATGAACATGAACAAGAATAGTAATAGGAGGAAGTGCAAGACGCACAGACAGTGCAAGCTGCACCGATATAGGTTAAAGACTCAAATCCACCAGCAACAGATGAGGAACAGGGTAAGCACTTGAACGAATAGGAACTTTCTCAGTAGGATGAGCCAATAGTAGAATATATTGACATGGAGACGGTACAGTTAGAACAAGATTAGGACACTGATCTCATGCCAAAAGCAACGGAGGTCACCCCACAGGCTTCACTAGCTCTAGTAGTAGAGAAAGTCCCAAGTGAACAAAGGGGTACCATTCTCTTTGAAGATGATCTAGGAACATATGTGTACAACATAGCCTTTGATGAGTCGTAGCACAAAGTTGTACAGGCACATAGAGCGCACATCCTGGATGAGCATGCATCACATGTGAACTTTGAAGAATGGGCGATTGTGTTAGATGTGTGAAGACATACAACTTCCTTGGTTGATGTTACAAAGGCTTATGCCAAAGCCACGAGCTTCAGTGTGAAGTTCTTGATAGTAGAAAATGAGTGCATGGCTAAGGAATTGCAAGTAGCCAGGTAGAGCGAGGAACAATCAACAAGATCCGTTGGTGCAGAGATGAAGAAAGTGATACTTGCTAAATTCTCAGGTCTTGAGACAGTCACATGGAGACTGTATGACAAGTTTGTAACTGTGAACAAGACAGTTTTCCATCTACATGGTCATCAACAGTGTTGCACCAAGATAGCACACACTCTCACACATATACATGTTGTTGCTGATCATATACAGACATGGAAAATGAGGTACAAGGGAGCCCCGCTACACTTTCCCAAGGTGATGAAGCCACAAGTAGAGTTAGATAAAGCATGCATCCAAAGTCTAATCCGGAACTATGAGGAACTCCCATCGCTCATCACCAGTGTTGAGGCTTCGTACGCACAGTTGTTCAAGACTTTGGATGTCGTGGTGACAAAGTATGGTACCTCGTCAATTGGAACACTCACAAAGGCAAAAGGGAAGAACCAATTTTGACTGGAGTTGGCGCATACTTTGATCAGTGGATGCTTATGGCCACCAACGTAGATTTTCAAGTTAGTGCAGACAACATGTGGATGTAAATTGTTAGTCCAACCTTGCTTAGGAATAATCTGTGCATGTTACATGATGAGGTGGACAGAGGTTCCAAATTAGTATACCCCGAGGAATGGAGGCAAGAGTTCGTTTCTAGGAAGACATCATCAAAGAGTACGTGGACACCATAGTGCACTACCAATATTAGCATCATTTCGTCATCGAGGATGACAGAGAGGATGTTGATGAGTTGGTCATTTCACAACCGTCCAAATCTTATTGTTGTCCTGTCTGGCTGACTCAAACCTATTTTTGTCCCACATGGGTATATGTGGGAAATGTATATTATTGTAAACATGATGTAAAGTGAAATTCCAAGTGTCATTAGTGGAATGTAAACAGTCATATGTAATGTAAAGTGTTATGTGATGAAGTTGAAGAGTCATGAGGGTAGTCCAAGAGTCACAAAGGGGAATGTCAAGGGTCACCCCACCCTTTGTTATAAATAGAACCTCATAACTCATAGAAAGGGCGTTTGGGAGCCAAGATTTTGCTAGGAATTGCTTAGAGAAGGGCTTGGAGAGTATTGTGATGAGCCATGGCTTCTCCACAGTGCAGAGTGATTACATCCCTTTGGAGGAGTAGGTGGTGTTAACTGTAACGTTCCACCATTGGGGCTAGTGGCTGTCATGGTTGTATGTATGGATGGAACTTTCACTTTTATGTATATATAACAGAGCCAACACGTCTTCATGCATATTTTGTTATTATAGTTCGACTATTTTGGTTACTTTAGCAATGTATGTTATTTAACTTACACATTTGTGTATGAACTATTTCGTATATGATTGTATAAATCTTATTGAAGTCATGTTGTTGGTTTAACCCATCTCTTTGGATTGTCAACTATTGTACTTTCCATTTTGTGATGTCATTCAACTCATGTGTTCCTTTCACACTGTGTCCTATTACATGCTTCTAGGGGGCACACTTCCTTTTCCCCTCTATGTGTTAGAACCTCCCCATGCATCTCCCTTCACTCGCTGCAAGGTCACACACTTTCTTCCGACAAAGATATCACACTTACTGTAGAGTCCGAAGATTGTCCTACCATGACATCCTTTTTGCCTAATGATCCTCTCTTTTCCTATATATTTACCACCTAAACAAAGCTATACTTACCATGTTTTGATGAAGGTATGAAATAATATGTCTTCTTGTTCATATTTAACTTTATACCCTATTGTTTTGTTAAAGTTGCAATTGGCTACCGAATCAGTCTGTTTCTGCAGCTAATCCAGGTTTCTATAGCTGTCTCCATTGTTTGCAAGTTTCTAGAGTTCCAGGTCAGTAGTGAAAGGTGCAGATGGATAGAGGATGGCTCCCTCATGGATCCCTTTCTATCCCCTCAAAACTATTTAGTAAGAGAAGCATAGGAGATCACGGTCAAACTCCAAGTCAACCGTCGATTAACGAAGAACAGAACCTAAGATTGATTGAAACCTTATAGTTTTCTTTCGGAATAGAAAAAAGAATGTTTAGTGATATAAGTTTAGATAGGATAGAGATATTAGGCTTGAATTATTCATACAATTATGCCAAGAGACCCGCTACAAAACTTATGGCCGCATTGTGATTTGGGTGTGCGCCGAATGATATAATTGTGAATAGTTTGTGAATTCCATGTGAATAGAATTCGTTTTTGTGTGAAAATGTTGTGTTGATTGGAAACTCTGAATTGCCATGTGGAGGGCCCCTTCAAATAGTGACAAGTTTTAATCAATTTCAATATGATTTCCTTTAATTCTTCAATTTCTCTATTTTGTGTGACAATGCAGCATAATGATTTCACTAGCCAGTTGTTATTTGCATAAGAACTTTCATTTTCTTTATACCTAGTTTATTCTGTTATTTAATTTTCTTTACACCTAGTACAACATGGTCCTTTCACTTTCTTATTATCTAGCATAATTGAAGTGTGTTTAATTCATAATATAGATGTTGCTTGGGTTATTTTGTTTGAGCAAAAATTGAATAAGTAAAAGAGTGAGAAATTCTCTCCTAAACAATGAGTTCATACAATATTTCTTCATAGCTAGTAGAATGAGTTGCTTTTTGCACTTAGAGAATTAGAAGCTATAGCACAAAGATTCAGGATCAAAAATTCCAAAACAATCTAATACAAGTAGAACCACTCTCACATCATCTACAAACTAATTGGATATAGATTAATTCCTAGGAAACTTAACCAAAATCCCTAAGAATTATGACACTAATATAATTGACAAACACCAACTCCATCTTAAGTTTAGATCTTAACAAATACATAACGACCTAATGAATAACTTCTAAGCACATAAACCTGTACTTCATCAGTCTACGCACCCTGGTTGACAATTTATGATTGACAATTCAAAGACATTGAATTGACCAAACATTTTGGTGCAGTTGTCGGGGAAGTACAATTAGAAGTTTAAAAAAAAAATCATCATTAATTTAAAACATGACATGCATAGGGATAGAGACTCCAGGGGTAGATTTGTAGGATGAGGAAGAATTTTAATTCTCACAAATCCACTCACTTCACCACTATTTCAAGATTATACAATGCCTACTCAAACTCGAATTCCATTTAGAGGCCAACAAAGACTTCTTGAAGTCTCAAGGTCGGAAATTCAATCCAGAACTTCACCTACTTCTTCTACTGAAGTTGTAATTGAAGAAAATCCTACATCCCCAACTACAGGAGTAATCTTTCTATCCCCCATTGGTGAACAAATTTTGGGAGAAGAATTAGAAATTCCTAGTGAAGAAGAGGAATTGGAAACTTATTCTGAGAAACCATTGATAGAGGAACCAAAAAGATTAGAAGAACACTATATTAGCTCCGAAGAATCTATCATGGCTGAAGAAGGGAAGGAGAATTACATAATGTCCATGGTGAAGAAGATAGTATTGGAGGAAGAGGAAAGGGAAGAGGTAGATGTAGAGGAGGGGGTAGAGGCAGAGGAAATCAAGATCCTTTGGGATTCCCTATTCTTGATGAAGATACAACCCTTACAAAGAAAAATATATCACCCTCGATTCTTCCTGATTTCCACGAGAAAAGAAACGAAGATCTAGAAACATTTCTCTTCGAATTTGAAGTATTATGCAGATCATATGACTATCTGCATGATGCTCAAAAATTAAAATTGGTCCCTGCCACATTAAAAGACTCAACATTAAAATGGTTCTTGAGTCTAGGAGTGCATTCTATAACAACATGGGGACAAATGAAAGAGGCTTTCTTAGGAAAATGTAGATATTATTGTATGCCTAGTAACCGTAAACATGAAGTCTTCAAAATGACACAAAATGAAGATGAAAATCTTGAAGACTTGGCAGAAAGGTTCATTTATAATGTTAAAAGAGAAAAAATGGATAATTTGGATGAATAAACCTTAAAATCTCTTTTACTCAAAGTCGTTAAAGATGAATGGATCAATATCCTTAACCTAACTGGGAAAGGAGATATTTCCCAACTACCATTTGCAGATATTTATGATTTATGTGTACATATCTCAAGGGGTAAAGCACGAGTTGGAATGAGTCCTAGGGACCCTCTCTTGTCAAGAATTAACGAGTCTAAAACTGGGATAGTTAGCAGGGTAGAAATAGGAAAGTTGCTTGACACCTTCAAAACATATATTTTAGGGAGCCTAAGTGAACAGATAGGCACCCTTAAAATACAAAACAAATAAAATTCTGAAAATGTTGCATTATCTATCTTCTGTCCCAAATGTCGGAAGAAACATGCTCTAAGAAAGTGTCCCTTAGGCTCAAAAGTCATAGAAACCTATGTCATATGTGTAGATAATCATGATACGAAGGAATTCCCATCTTTACCAGGTCTTAAGGCTGTATTCAGTGATGAAGGAATCTCAGAACTAGTAGACCCTCTCTACTTTATAGCCAAAAGACCATGGCAAAACCCCCAACCAAATCAATCACAAGGATTTATACCACAACAATTTGCCCAATCTTCACAAAGTAATTGGAATTCAGCCTGGCAGCCTTGGGCTCTTCCAAAGTCACAACCTTGGAATCAAGAATGGAAAAATCAGTATGGATCCTATGCTTAATATCAACAATACTCACCATCTTACCTTCCACCACAATTCTTACCCCCATCTAATCAAATTCCTTAAGCTAATCAATTTCCAAAAGTCCCAGTTCAGAATCAAAACCAACAACTTTCCCTACCATTTCCAAAAAAAATCAAATCAACCAACCACTCAACCACTTCCAAATACTAATAATAAAATACCACAACAACCAGTGTACAACATGGAGGGTCAGAATACTCAAACTTATGTAATAACCCCACTAGACCTAAACAATGTCCAATTAAGGTCTGTAAGAGTATTACCAAGATAACCTCCTGTTGTCATTCAAGAAACAAAATTTGATCTTCGAAAACACAAAAATCAATCAGAAGAAGGGGAAACTTCTCTCCCTAAAAAAGAAAATAATAAAATAGAAGAAATTCCAATAGATGCTCCTATCATAGAGCAACCCTCAATATCAGTTAAACCACCTTTCCTAGAAAGGTTGAAAATGGATGAAGGAGTAGAGAAACAAATTATCTTGCCTAATTACAATATGATGGATGAATTGAGAAATGTTTGTATTAATATTCCTTTATTACAAGGCATAAAAGAAATACATTTTTTTGCAAAAACAATTAAGGAATTAAGTACACAACGATCAAGGAGAAGGAGAAAAAATATAAAAAGAATTCAGTTAGTCGGAAAAGTTGTAGACATTATGATGGGAAAGATGACAATTCAAAAATATTTATACCCAGGAAGCTCCATTGTAAAAATTCACATCAATGGAACTGAAATACTAAACACATTGATTGATCTAGGAGTAGCCATAAACATAATGAGAAAACAAGTTATGGACACACTTAGGCTTCCTAACCTTCAATACACACCAACCTTATTACAGTTAGTAGATAGATATATTATTAAACCAGATGGAGTGTTAGAAGATGTTTGTGTATCTTTAGATTCTTGGGAGTATCTTGGTGATTTCATGGTCTTAACGTCCAAGAATAATCTAGGAGGACATCCATTAATTCTAGGAAGGCCTCGGTTGGCTACAGCTCATGCTTTTATCGGTTGTAGGTCAGGCAATATGTTTATCTTAGATGGAAATTCTACAAAGAATTTACATTATAACCCCCGAGAAGGACAATAATAGATACAGAAACTGAAGAATGGATAGAAGATGGAGAAGATGTGCAACTTATTTTTGTCACTGAACAAGTGAAAGAGGAAGAACAACTTTTAAATTTTCTAGAAAATAATGAATCTTACTCATATTATGAGCGTAGTCAAAATGAATATCTCTCATCTAAAAAAGTATCATTGTTGTCCATGGAAAAATTTGGGAATTCCTCGATAGAAATATTTCCAGGAAAAACCTTGAATGTCAATGAAAACTTGGAAGAAATGCAAAAGAAACAATTGATAGAAATTTTACAGAAACATTCCTCTGCTTTTTCATGGGAATACACTGACATGAGAGGGATTGATCCTAAAACTTGCATGCATCATATCTACATTGAACAAAATGCAAGACAAGTTAGATAGCCTTAATGAAGAATGAACCCAAATCTAAAAGAAATTGTTAAGGAATAATTGCAGAAATTATTAAATGTAAATTTAATCTATCCAATATCTGACAGTCAGTGGGTTTCACCCCTAGCAATCGTCCCTAAAAAGAATGGAAAATGGAGAGTACGCATCGATTACAGGGAATTAAAAAAAGAAACATTAAAAGACCACTTTTTGTTACCTTTCATAGACCAGGTCTTAGATACTTTAGCAGGGAAAAAATATTTTTCCTTCTTGGATGGGTTCAGTGGATATAACCAGATTTAGGTAGCTCTTGAAGATCAAGATGAACCCACATTCACTTTTCCATGGGGAACTTATGCTTACCAACTACTTCCCTTTGGTTTATGTATTGCTCTAGTAACATTTCAAAGAGCAGTCCTCAACATTTTCTCTGACCTTATCAGTTGGACACCTAATCCTCAATGGGTTAGTGTGGAAGTCGAATGGACAAAAGGAGTCCAAGAGACCTTGGGATGTGAATCCCAATGGTCACAATAATGTACTATAAATGTATATCTCTTGTTAGTAAAAATTGTAATTGCATGTTTTATCTTTCATATCTCTCTTGCTGTCCATGTGTGTTTAACATGGTATCAGAGCAGGCGTATTACTGCCCTACATAATTATTTTTGAGCCATTTGTTTTATGGCCCTTATGTGTATGTGTAGATCATTTCATGAATATTTCTTCAGCACAATTTTAGCTGCAACTTGATTATACTGCTGCTAGTGTCTGTTGTCCATAAAATTTGCTGCCCCTCTGTCTGACTGTTCAGTTCTCTGACTGTTATAAACATTTCAAAAAGGGCGTTTTTTGCACCTGCACCTCCATTGATTATTCTGTGCTCAGATCTGAAATAATCTGCCTCTGCCTTATTCCAACGTTGCCTCATAACGCATCTGTCCATTCTCAGAAGCGCTTTTTGATGAACGCCCAGAATTCGCTCCTGTTGAATGCGTTTGAATGCGTGCGATATGTATGGCTAAAGGCGGCTTATTTCTGGTATCAGAGCACTCATCTTTAACTTTACACTTTGCGAACTATGACACGCCTTTCTCTCTTGTATTCCACTTCATCCCTTTGATGCATGACAAGGAGAGCTCTTCGAACAGTTGATTCATTCAACCCCATTCTGACCATATCATCAATCAGACGCTTCTCAGATACGTTGATGCCGATTCCCATCCGTCTCTTTATATGTGTCTCAACTTGCTGAATTTCACTTCTCATTTCTGGTGTCAAACTTATTTGTTCAGCTATTCCAGAGCATGCAGCATCCATAATAGAAACATTGAAAAGCCTCAAAGCTTTTGTGACATGTTCCTCTGTTGCTATGGTTGACAATTGCATCTTTGCAATGGACTCGCTTAATCGAATAATAGCTTCTAACTGCCTCACTGTTATAGTATTCAATGTGCCTTTTAAGCCAATTTTCTCTATCCGTAGCATCTGAATCTTTAGACGCGGCTCCTGCATGGAATTTGATAATATAACTAGCAATAAGCTTATCTTGATCATAGAGACAAACATCCTTTACAATGAAAATCAGATCAAATCGAGAAAGAATCGTCGTCTGCAAATCAATGTTGTCTTGTGTTGTCTTGAGATCATCATAACGACCAGATGGAGGATTGGCTGCTGCAAGCACAGATGTACGAGAGTTGAGGACAATCGTAAGCTGTTAGACTAGCAGCAGATGAACCTTTTCTAAAAGTGTAAACAGCAACCGGGGCTGTCTTCTCAACAAATTTAAGGAACTGTGATTTCGCGGTGGACGGATCACCAAGTAATAGCACATTGATATCTCCTCTTAATCGAACTCCATCAGGCAGTCTCTTCCCCGATCCGCCAAAGAGAACGCAAGCAACTGCCTTCTTAACATCAGTGTGGCCAAATATAGATGGCGCAACCATGGCATACGTGCATTTTGGAAGGCCTCCTAAATCGCCCACAAGTATAAAGTCCCCGAGACAATTCAAAAAGTAACGCATTTTGCCTACTATGGTTACTTCATGTAAATAAAGTGTAGGAAATTGAAGTTGTCAGCAAGCCCATGCCTGAACGATGGCATCTAGCTCCAAGAAGGTAGTGTTGTAGATTGACAGAAATTAAAAACAAGGCACTGTAAATACTAGTTGCGCCTTGTGGGCGAGGAAGGATTAGCTCCAGTTGAGGTTCTCATGAACAAGACATGAATTCAATTTTTTAAACAGGTTGAGGTAGTATTTATTTATGTCTTTACATGTACCATTTTGCATTGGGAATCTACCTTTTGAGTTTCTCTCCAACAGTTTAAGCTCACTATTTTTAGCCAAATTTTTAAGTGGTATATGTTGAAAGTTGGTCTTAGCGGTTGCTCCAAAGCCTACCACTAAGGCTTGATATTGTTTGTAGAAGAAGATATTGCATAATTGCTCACATATTTATTTGCCCACTGCTAAGAAAAATGGCTAAGCTTGAAAGAATATTAGAGTTATTGAGAACTCTAATCGTATCCACTGCTGACAGCGCAATCATAATCAATAAAGACATTATTGCTGACATTCAAAAATGTATACAAAATGCACA
>APFE031667094.1:121820-163746 GCA_000404065.3 Pinus taeda
CACTTCCTCTAGCAGAAGACACCAGCTTCTTGCCAGTTTTGGAAGAGTTCCAGGAATTGCATTAAGCATTCCAGAGTTGGTGGTCATCCTTAAACCATCACAGGTTGAGACTTCCCTTTTCAGGTTGAAGTTTTACCTTTTTATGTGGGGTGAGACCTCCCTTTTATGGTTGAAGGTTTCCCTCTTTAAAACAATAGGATCACTTCCTCTAGCAGAAGACTTCAGCTTCTTGCCAGTTTTGGAAGAGTTCCGGGAACTGCACTAAGCGTTCCACTGTTGGTGGCTATCCTTAAACCACCGCCCTTTTTTACCAACATTTCATAGAGCACATTCAGCCTATTGCTGCCATGCATTTGCACATTTTGTATTACAGCTCTCTTCTTGGACTCATACATAACCCTTCGGATTAAGGGGGGGAATGTTGGACACCTAATCCTCAATGGGTTAGTGTGGAAGTCGAATGGACAAAAGGAGTCCAAGAGACATTGGTATGTGAATCCCAACGGTTACAATAATGTACTATAAATGTATATCTCTTGTTAATAAAAATTGTAATTGCATGTTTTATCTTTCATATCTCTCTTGCTGTCCATGTGTGTTTAACATTATCCATGATTGTGTGGAGTTGTACATGGATGATTTCACAGCCTATGGGGATTCTTTCAATGAAGCACTAGGAAATTTATAAAAAGTCTTAATAAGATTTCAAGAAACAAATCTCTCATTAAGTCATGAAAAATGTTTCATGATGTTTAACGAGGAAATTGTTTTAGGTCACCATATTTCTGGAGATGGAATTAAGGTAGACTCACCTAAGGTGGAAGTCATTTCTATGTTATCAGTGCCAAGTTGTTAAAAGGATGTTAGAATTTTTCTCAATTTTACTGGATACTATAGAAGATTTATAGAAAAATTCACAAAAATTGCATCCCCACTCTTTAAATTACTCACCAAAGACTGTGAATTCAATTGGGCTTCTGAATGTCAAGTTTCCTTTGAAACTTTGAAAAAGAGAATTTATGAAGAACCCATCTTAAAAGGACCTAACTGGAAATTGAATTTCCATATCTCAACAGATGCTTCAGATTCAACCTTAGGAGTTGTTTTAGGACAAAAATATCTCACTTCTTATGCCATTTATTATACTAGTAAAAATTTAACTACTGCAGTGTTAAATTATATTGTAACTGAAAAAGAGTTCTTCGTTGTAATTCATGCCATTAATGAATTTAGACATTATATAACTAGATATGAAACTTTTGTCCACACAGATCATTTTTCCATTAGATACCTAATGAATAAACCAGTCACTAATGGAAGAATAAGTAGATGGCTCCTACTTTTACAAGAAGTCAACGTAACCATTATAGATAGGTAAGGAAAACAAAACACAATTGCTGATTTTCTATCTAGAATACAAAATGAAAACAATGATCAACCCATAGAAGATAAATTTCCTGATGAATATCTTTTTGTAGTATCTACTAAATCACCTTGGTATGCATATATTGCTAACTATTTGGCCACAGGAAAAATGCCATTTCATTTATCCCCTAGAGAAAAAATAAGAATAGTCCACAATAGCACATCCTATTCATGGATAAATGAGGAATTATACAAGACAGGACCAGACCTCATCATTATAAGATGTGTTTGGGAGGACGAAATACCAGAGATACTAAAATCTTGTCATGATGAGCCATGTGGAGGACATTTTTCTGACAAGAGAATTGCTTACAAAATCTTGCTTTTAGGTTATTATTGGCCTTTCATTTTCAGGGACACCAAGGAATATGTTAAAAGAGGTGACAGTTGTCAGAGAATGGGCGAACCTACTCTTTCAAATGAAATTCCACTACAACCATAGGTACTTATTGAACCATTTGAAAAATATGCACTGTATTTGGTTGGACCAATCAGCCCACCTTCAATGTAAAAGAAGTATATTCTGGTATGTACTGATTATGTCACTAAATGGGTAGAAGCTAAAGCACTTCCTTTCGCTACTGAAAATACTATAGTTTCATTCTTTTTAGAGGATATTTTTACTTGTTTTGGTGTCCCAAGAGAAATTGTAACAGATCAAGGAACACAGTTCACATCTAGGCTAGTGCAGAAGCTTGTGGACCAATACAGGATAAAACATCTGAAGTCAACTCCATACCATCCACAAGCCAATGGACAAGTTGAGTCCACAAATAAGGTGATCGAGGTTATCCTTACAAAGATTGTACATATACACAGGAAAGACTGGGTGGAAAAGCTTCCAGAAGCCTTATGGGCTTATAGAACTACATGGAGGAATACTACAGGGCATACTCCTTATGAACTTGTTTATGGGAAGCATGTCTTACTTCTAATAGAGTTCCAGTTCCATACCTATAAGACAACAGTCCAGTTAGATCTTGACTTGTCAGAAGCCCAGAAGCAATGGATGGCACAATTCAATGAGCTCGTTGAAATTAGACAAGAGGCCTTCCAGAGAACCAAATTAGTGCAACAACAGAGGTTAAGATGGCATGATAAGTACATTAAAGAAAGGAAGTTTCATTTGGGAGATTGGGCATTGCTCTTTGATTCAAAATTCAAAAAATTTCAAGGGAAATTCCAAACCCATTGGCTTGGACCTTATGAAGTTGAGAATGTCTTTGACAATGGTGCAGTTAGAATAAGGACTATTGACGAAGAGGAAACTCCTCTATTAGTAAATGGACATCGACTCAATATTTACCAGAAACCATTAACAAAAGAGGAATTTGCTAAAATGTTTCAAGATAATTCATAACTGGAGATGCTCACGAAGAATTCTTCTTCTTTTCCACCTTAGAATTTTCTTTCAGTTTTGTTCTTCAACAAAGAAAAAAAGAATATTAAAAATATAATAAATAAATTATATGTATGTATATGCATGCAATATATATAATATATTATAATATATATATATATATAATATATATATATATATATAATTAATATGAAAAAATAAAATTAAAATATAATATAATATAATAAAATAAAATTTTGTATAAACATGAAAATCAAAATGTTATTAGCATGTTTATACAGAAAATTTAAAGTGAAAACCAATTTGTTGGCACTTCAAATTTTCTTTTAAAAAAAACAACAACAACAACAAATTTCATCTACTGAAGCCTTCTTTCTCTTAAGCTGCAGAATCAACAACTTTCCGTAGCTTGGACAACTTTTCGCAGCTTGGACAAGTTTCCGCAGCTAAAACAAGTTTCTATAGCCAAATAATTTTGAAGTCTATAGAGATACTTGGTGATCTAGATTAAAGGATAGTTGACAGCAAGGTGCTTGCAGACAATCAAATGACAACAAATAAGGTTAGCAAAAGAAGATCAAAGGTACATGCTGCTTTAATTTAACAATAGGGAAGGCTATATAGCATATATGACTAAGAGGATATAGTACTAAAGTGCAATCATTATAACCTAAGGGTAATGGCCGCCTAACCAAATATCATATGCCACCACTTTAAAAGTCATGTCACGACCTTATGCCAAATCTACCGAAGTAATTACCAAATCATAAGTTTGAATGCACCTAATGGTAAGATTCATCCCTATAATCCTTATGATAATCCATCTATTCTTCCCTATTCTTACACTCCTCTGAACTTTCATAGCCACTCCATCTTTTTGCTAGCTAGAAAACCCTACCAGCCCCATTATCCTGTCAAGGTAGCCAATCTTCGAGGAAAATCATCCTTCGGAATGGGGATAATTGTTCAAATTGAGCCAGTAGGGAAGTAATTCCTGGAGGGGTACCCATAAGATAGGGAGTTGCTACAAAGGAGACAATGGTTGCAGTTCATTGAAAAATTTAACGACTTCCACAAGGAAGTAACCAAGACATTTGTGTGCTCATTCGATGGAATTGAAGTCGAAATTGGGGACATTAAGCTCACAATAACAGAGTCTATGATCGCCAATGCCACCAAGCTGCCAAGAAAAGGAGAAAAATGGTTTAAAAACAAAGGGATTGATAGCGCGTACTTGAAGGTCTTCCTCAAGAATCCGAACATGGACACTACGGTCTACAAGAAAGGTATTCCCAACACTGCTCCTAAAAACAAATGGAGAAACTGATTACTTGTGCTTCAAAAGTTTATCACCTATGAGGGTAGGTTTTGTAAAATGTATTTTTATCATGTTAGGATGATGATGCACTTCCTTGAGGATCATCAGATGAACCACCCTCATTTCCTCTTAAAAAGCCTCAAGAAAATGTCCACAAATGTTCAGAAGAAAATTCAATGCATAGAAAACACCATGTATCGTCATGGCCTGGTAAAAATATTGGTCGAATTTCATCTCCAAAGTATAGGGGATAACTGGGAGAGTTTCCTAATAAGGAACCACTTTGAAGAAAAATCCCCAGAAAAATTAAGTAGCAGTAGGGCCCTCAAACGGAGGAAGAGAACCATAGAAATGGTAAAGGAATAGGCACCTCAAACTCAGACATAAGTATCAGAAGAAGAGCTGCCTATAGTAAATATTTTGCATAGAATGAAGAGGGGAATCCCTAGAAGAAAAAAAGCCAGCCCGGGTAAAGAACAATTATCACAAGCTAAGACCTCTCCTTTAGAAGAAATATCAGAGAATAAAAGGAGGAAAGTGCAGAAAATACAAACCCAAGGTTGAGGAGGAGCACGAGGTTGAGCATGATTCCACAAAATACCTCAAAAACTACATAATACATTAATCTTGAGGAAAATGAGCCAAATGAAAAAGAGCCAGCTGAAGAGGAGCCAACAGAGAACAAGCCAATAGGAGGTGAGCCAATTGAAAGCCCTAGAAATTGTCCAACAGGGTCACCAAGGTCATCACCAAGAGTATCACCACGACCATACAACTCACCTTTGAGAAGCCTAATGCATAGTCCAGGAGAAAGGAACAACCAGGTAAATGAAAAATCAACCTCAAACATCTTAAACTAGGAGATCTTTGAACTAGAAACATTGAATCAGTATCTCAAAAATGAGAATCAAGCATTGAAGACACAGAGTGAGATACAGATTGTAAAGAGTGACAATCTGATCCTTCATCCAAGCTTGTGGTATAAGAAAAACAAGAAGCTTGAGAGAGAAAACAGAATTATGCAGAGAGAGATTATCAG
Source organism: Pinus taeda (assembly GCA_000404065.3). Taxonomy (NCBI): domain Eukaryota; kingdom Viridiplantae; phylum Streptophyta; class Pinopsida; order Pinales; family Pinaceae; genus Pinus; species Pinus taeda. The sequence continues at coordinate 126,963 of APFE031667094.1, forward strand.
TTTAAAGTACAAAATTCTGATGAGGAAGCCTAGATTGCTAATCTCTGCCAAAAAGAAGAAAACCATGAAACATGGAGATGATAAACAAGAGGCACAAGTGAATGACAAGGAAGAAGTGTATTAGGACATACAACATCTCTAGTCTGGGGGAATGTAGAGTCCGAAGATTGTCCTACCATGACATCCTTTTTGCCTAATGATCCTCTCTTTTCCTATATATTTACCATCTAAATAAAGCCATACCTACCAGGTTTTGATGAAGATATGCAATAATATGTCTTCTTGTTCATATTTAAATTTATACCCATATTGTTTTGTTAAAGTTGCAATTGGTGACCGAATCAGTTTGTTTCTGCAGCTAATCCAGGTTTCTGTAGCTGTCTCCATTGTTTGCAAGGTTCTAGAGTTCTAGGTCAGTAGTGAAAGGTGTGGATGGATAGAGGATGGCTCCCTTGTGGATCCATTCCTATCCCCTCAAAACTGTTTGCTAAGAGAAGCGCAGGAGATCACAGTCAAACTCCAAGTCAACCACCGGATTAAAGAAGAACAGACCCTGAGATCGATTGAAACCTTATCATTTTTCTTTCGGAATAGCAAAATGAAGGTTTGGAGATATAAGTTTACATAGGATAGAGATATTAGGCTTGAATTATTCATACATTTATGCCAAGAGACTTGCTATAAAACTTATGTCTGCACTGTGATTTGGGTGTGTGCCGAATGATATAATTGTGAAAAATTTGTGAATTCCATGTGAATAGAATTGGTTTTTGTATGCAAACGTTGTGTTGATTGGAAGCTTTGAACTGCTATGTGGAAGGCCCCTACAAATAGTGGTAGGTTTTAATCAATTGCAATATGATTTCCTTTAATTCTTCAATTGCTCTATTTTGTGTGACAATGCAGCATAATGATTTCACCAGCGAACTTTTATTTGCATAAGAACTTTCATTTGCTTTATACCTAGTTTAGTCTATTATTTAATTTTCTTTATACCTGGTACAACATGGTCCTTTCACTTGCTTATTATCTAGCATAATTGAAGTGTGTTCAATTGATAATATAGATGTTGCTTGGGTTATTTTGTTTGAGCGAAAAGTGAATAAGTAAAAGAGTGAGATATTCTCTCCTAAACAATTGAGTTCACACAATATTTCTTCATCACTGATAGAATAAGTTTTGTTTTTTTTTTTTTTTTTTTTTTTTTTTTTTTTTTTTTTTTTTTTTTTTTTTTTTTTTTCACTTAGAGAATTAGAAGCTGAAACATAAAGATTCAGGATCAAAAATCCCAAAAAAATCTAATACAAGTAGAACCACTCTCACATCATCTACAAACTAATTGGATAGAGATTAATTCCTAGGAAACTTAACCAACATCCCTAAGAATTACGACACTAATATAATTGACAAACACCACCTCCATCTTAAGTTTAGATCTTAACAAATACCTAACGACCTAATGCATAACTTCTAAGCACATATTGTGCACCTGTACTTCATCATTCTATGCACCCTCGTTGACAATTTATGATTGACAATTCAAAGACATGACTTGATCAAACACTTACCTTTGTGCGTTATCGCAATCAAGACATAGATTTACTACCCACTCCTAGGAATCCTACTCCAAATAATGTGATGTCTAATTGGGACTTCTTACTGGGGAGATCCCCTAACATGTTGGCGGGTCCAACACTGTCAACACATTCTTGTGGGATAAACTTACAGGATTAGATGAGCAAGATGGCAGGTACATGGATCTTATGCATAAATTATAGTAGGGCATGTGATTAGGATGTGGAATATCGTCTCACATCAGATGACGTGATCTGATATAGGGACATGATGTATGTTCCTGATAGTAGTGAGCTCAAAAAGACTATCTTGAGAGAGTTTCATGCGAAACCGTATTCAGGTCACCTAAGATATCAAAAGACATTAACAACAACGGATAAGTTTTATTATTGGATGAATTTGAAAAAGGATGTGGGAGAGTTTGTGGATAGATTTTTCTACTGCTACCAGGTGAAGGCAGAGAGTAAGCATCTGGGTGGACTACTACAACCAATTATGATATGAGAAATTATGGAAATGGGAGGTCATTTCCATGGATTTCATCACAGGTTTTCCGAGGACATCTAGACAGCATGATTCCATCATGGTTGTGGTGGACAAGTTGACAAAGTTAGCACACTTCATTCCAATGAAGTCTACTTATTCAACTAGTGATGTAGCACATGCCTTCATCAGAGATGTAGTGAGACTGCATGGTTTTCTAAGAAGATTGTGTCAAACGGGGATGCTAATTTCACTTGCAAGTTTTGGAAGGAGGTTTTTGTAGGTTTGAGGAAAACGTAGGCCTTCAATATAACTTATCATCTGCAAACAGATGTACATATAGAGAGGGTAAATAAGATATTGGAGGATATGTTGAGGATATATGTGATGCACCAGCAAAGGAGATAGGAGGAGTACCTTCCTTTGGTTGAGTTCACTTACAATAATGGTTACCAAGAGTCATTGAGGATGAGTCTGTTTGAGGAACTATATGGGCAGAGTTGTAATACTCCCATTAGTTGGAGCATTCCAATGAACAAGGTGTTGACTGGACCTGATATGTCAGCAGAGATGGACCATGAAATGCAGGTTATCAAGAAGAATCTAAACGAAACACAAGACAAGTAGAAAATCTATGCAGATAGGAACATGTTGTTTAATGAGTTTGAGGTTGGAGAAGAGGTTTACTTGCACATCAAGCTGAAGAAGAGCTCCTTGCAGATGTGATTGTGTGCCAAGTTGACACCTCAGTTTTGTGGACCTTTCAAGATTCTTGAAAGGATTGGACCAGTAGCCTATTGACTTGCACCGTCTTCGATAGTGAAAGTCCATGATGTTTTTCATATGTCATTGCTTAAGAAGTATGTTAAAGATGTTGATCATGTGATTGACTGGTATGTATTGCAGGTGGAGTCAGATGGAAAATTCAAACCAGAACCTCTATGTGTATTGCAGAGAAATATGTTCATGCTCTAGAACCAAGCAATCGAGAAAGTTAAAGTGCAGTGGAAGCACCTTGGGTCTGATGAAGCTACATGGGAGATGGCAGATCATATGTGGGCTATGTATCATTCTCTATTAACTGGTTGAGTGAATACTTTTGGTATATGTTTTGGTGTGATATTTTGTTATATGCACATATGTATATGGATGTAAATACCGCCATGAGTTGTGTTATAAAGCTCTAATAAGCAGTATGGGTGTCATGTAATTATGGTTGTCATGTTTTTATGTAGTCATGTTAGTTCTATTTTCAACAAGTCGATCATTATAAATACTACATCGAGCTAAGTTATAAATCTCCATGGGAAGTGTGTTTTTCTTTTATTAGTCTTGTTGGTTGTAGGTGTCATTAAACACCGAGGACAATGTTCCCCCAAGGGAGAGGCTTCTGTAATAGCCCGGGTGAAAATTCCGTGTAATAAAAGTTAATAAAGGAAAAATAATACCCATGGCTATGGGACACTTATTCCAAGTTGAATGTTGGGCAAGACGTCCTAATATGGGTGTTCATTTGGTTTATTATGGATAAGGAAATTGGTAAAGTTTTTGGAAAGGAATTATGACATTTCTGACAATTTATTTATGAAAATAATGGAAATTAGGAGAAAATGAAGGTGAAAGGTCATAGGTTGCACGTGAGGAGGAAAATGAAGGAAAATAATGGAAAATTAAGAAAGTAGAGGCCTCATTGATAAAAAGGCTTCTGAGGATTAGTTGGTACCTTTTTTCAGTTTGGTTTTTGAGTCTCTCTGTATTCTATCTCTCATGAACTCTTGAACACTTAGAGTTTTCTTGGAGCACTTCAATATTGGAACAAGAAAAGCAAAGAAGGCAAAGGAAAGCAAGGATCAAGCAAGGAAGAGCAAGATCAAGCAGCTACATCGAGATTATTTGCAGGTATCAATTCACATGTGTGATTTCCTTACAAGTTTTGGCATGCATGGTTATGCATGTGTGTTCTTGGTTCTCTTGATGTCATTGGCATGGGTTTTTCCAGGTGTGATAGTGTTCTTCACCCTTGCCTTTCTATTTCTATATAGCCATGGTGTGATGGGTTTTAATGTTTTTGGTTGGTCTCCGAAAGAAATAACACATGACCTAGTGATCCCTGAATAAGATTGTGGATGCGGTAAAGGCTTCGCCTAGTAATACCTGAACCAAACTGTTAGTTTCGGTAAAGCTGGATTTTTTGTTACCTCAGTGGGCCCATGAATCCTTGACCAATGAAAGGTAGGATATACGGTAAATCCTAGAGGTGGGTGCCCTCAATAGGGCCTAGGAATCCTTGGCTGGTGAATGGAAGAATACACTGTAAAGCCTAGAGGGTGGAGTCTTGGTTAGGGCTTAGTGATCTAGTGTGGATTGTGGTAAAGCCTAGAGACTAGGAGACAGGAAATTTCTTCACGATGTAGGTGGAGAAATCTGGTTGCATCCATGCTTGTTTAGGGCCTAGTGATCCGATGGGGATTGCAGTAAAGCCTGGTTCTATTAATGAGGGTGAGGTGGTCTAGCCTGGGGAAGCCCTGGTTCATTTTGGTTATGAGTCCCACAATCATGCTTAGAATATAACACGAGGGTGATTAGCTGAAAGAAATATTTGGTTCAGCTAATCTATGGTTAGGTGGTTTGTAGAAGTCCCATACCTCATTGGATTATGAATTCATTAATAAGAGTTCCTTTCCTTGGTATTTTATGAGCAAATGTACTGGTTCATGTGTGGCATTTATGGATGTTGTATCCTTGTTATTTATATGTTGGTTATGAGTATTTTTTATGATAGTGATGGTTTATGGATCTCATCATGTTTTGATTTGTAAATGAATAAAAACGAATATATGACATAATAGGTTATAATGCAGCTAATGTGATAAGGTATCAATGTTTCTTAGTGATTCTCAGATAAGTATGATATCCCTATGCTCAGATCCATTGTTATGACATGTAGAATGAATATTTGTGACATGTTTGATGAAATGTCTGTCATGGATAGTAGGGTTCTAGTCAAGTATTTTTTCAAGTATTTGAATTAGTATCTTTTTTTTAATGCTACTTTTCATATTTGGAAGTTTCATGAAGTTTTGGGTTGGGGGCTCAGTCCTGGCCATAAAAAGGTGGCACAAAACCCGGGGTGGTAGGTCTAAACTACTTGAAAAAGTCCCCAGTCACTGACATGTCCTTGATGTGGGAGCGACTGGATGGTCCCAGTCACATGCATGTCCATGTCATGGGAGCGACTGAGGCTCTAGGTTAATAAAATGTTAGGTTGTCTAAGGGGTTAATCACCTAGAGGGGTTGGTTGGCTCTTAAGGGTTCTGTAGCATGTGTAAAAGGTCAGATTGGTTGCATTGAGTTGGTTCCACTTCTTAACTATACATGGGGAATTGAATCACATCATGGTAGCCTCTCGTTACATGTTCACCCCAGTGGACCAGTTAACTTGGGTAAATGTGGGAGGAGGGTGTTACACCATCTTTGGAAAGATAATACAAATTTTTGAAAGTAAATCATAAACTAACATTGGTGGTGACCTCTCAAACCTACATCAAAGCAATAATACGGGGGAAGTGTTATAAACCTGGGAACCAAGTGAAGTCGTGATTGTTGTAACCAACTTTGTACATAATAATGGGGAAGGTTGTACTTGTATATTCCATTAGCAAACTTGTTAGAAAGCTTGTGGTTGCAATTATAACTCTAAAGAGAAACAAATTTGAGAGGGGTTATCATTAATTACCTGTAAGGATTAAGAAAGGAGGGTGCAACTTTTGTAATCATGCATGCATGGACAAAAGTCTAAAGATTTGATGTGGAAAAGTTAAATTATCAACTCAAGGCATAAACCCTCAAACTGGAAGTTAAACGAAGTAGATTACTATGGGCTTGGGAAGCCATTCTCTTGTGCAAACAAGGAGCACAAGAGAAGCTTCTTCCTCTTGCAATGATAATCTCCTTTCAAATAACAAGAGTTGAAATGTAATGACGTAAACCATTCAACGTACTGATTTGTAACAAATTCTACATTATACACAAACGAGGAGAAAATGAGAGATGGGATCGTAAGCTAACACCAAAACTTGAGAATAGGTAGGTTGTGGACCTAGAAGTTACCTTGCATATGTTGACAATTGCCAAGTGAGTAAGCTTGGAAGTGGTATGTGTTGTTGTGTTGCAAAACAAGCCCTTTCACCAAGAAAAAAGGCAAACGAGGCAGATCGACGCAGAATGAGATGGAGGTAGTTACCTCTAGAAGGCAAGATGTTGCCTCCACCACAAATATCAAAACCTAGGATCTACACCATCAGATCCAACCTATCATCAACCTTGAGGGTGTGTTGAATACCAAGAAGCTATGGCGTGGAACAATTAGAATGTCTAAAAAATTCAAAGACATACAAAGATCCAGTGCCAAATATCACACTCATAACATTTTATAAGCATGTATTGTTATAAGAATAAAAATATTGCATATAAATCAAATTAACATTTTTCCAACTGTTCATGAGGCGGGCGAATCCAATGTAACCCATCCAATGTAACCCCTAATATGTGCATATTATTTATATTATAACGCATAAAACAAAATAAAAATCGTGTATATATATATATACACATCATCACTAACCTAATATGTGCATATTATTTATGTTATAACACAAAAACAAAATAAAAGAAACCCTCGTGCAACTGATATATATATATATATATAATCACTAATTTAACTCGACATGGAAGACACACGGGAAATATGGTAATATCTTGTCTTTATAAAAACATTAAGATTATTTTTGTAAAAAAGAAATTAGTATACCAAAATATTGTGTCTTATTAATTAAAGAAAATATGGCATTGAATAATATATATAGAGTTATTGTTAGTGGAGAGATGTTATATTTGAATAGTTGCAATCTAAAAATATTTAATAATATTGGTAATCTATAATATTTTAAAAACTTTATTTACGAATTAAAAAATTCCGATTTAAAAAAAAAACCTTATTGGCATATTTTTAAATTATATATTTAACTTATATATTAATATTTTATAATTTTTATATAATAAATTAAAATAGTTTTTATAATTACTAATAACATAACTAAAGTAAAATTATAATTTACAAATTTACATATCGCTATAGGTAATATTATTTTTAATATTTTTTTAAATGTATGTAGATAGCTTGATGCATATGGATGTTTATTTAACATTTTAATTGAATTTATATGAATGTGACAGTGTGTAGAGCACTGAGACTTCAAAACGGAGTTGTCTATAATGCGATTTTTTGGAGATTTTGGTGACGGAATCCGGCGGAAGAAATGAGGTTAAATCTTGATTTTTATCAGTTAAAATGGTTTTTTAACTGCATATTTGGATTCAGCGCCCTGAAAAACCCCTGGGAGCCATTGATTGTGCAGAAACTAGCTATCAAACTTGGGATTCCAATGAATTGCTGCCGGATTTTGACCGAAAAAATCTGTCGAAAAGGCTTTCAAAAAGTCGCGTTATAGACTACTGACTTCAAAACTACGCGGAAACAAAGGCGAGTTTTTCTCTGAGAAAGGTACGGTCGCTTTCCGAAGATATTAAAAAAAAAGGTACTTTATGCTTGTGTTTTTATGTCATCGCTACGGGGAGTTTAAAAAAAAAAGGTACTTTGGGGTGCATGACTTTGGCATGATTTTATTGTGGATAATTTTTGTTTTAAGATTGGTTTAAATTTATAAAAAATTAAATAATTTGATTTAAGCAGAAAAAATTGTGGTGAAATTTTGATCTGTATAATTTAAATTAATTTTCAGATTATATATAAATTTTGTATCTTCAAAAATATATATAAATTTTGTATTTTCAAAAATCAATGTAACATTTATCTTAGGAAAAAATTGCCAATTAAATTTATGATTTCAATAATTCCTAAACAAATTAAATCTTAAAATAAACCAATTTTTTTTAAAATTTTACTTATAAACCAGACCTATCAAAATTCCTTTTTTTTTTCAACACGAAAAAAGCATAAAATATATTATAAACATATGGTAAAATACATCTAGCTTGTTTCATTCCAAACAAGTGTCATACATTAAAAAAAATAGCAGATACATATGCTGGACAACAGGGGTTATATTCACAAATCCCCTGAAGAAAACAGAGCATAAATGGGGTCCATCTAGTGAGAAAAAGACATATATAAACAGACTGCCCCTGTAATGTACTGGAGAAAAAACCTATTGAGAAAAAGACACCATCTGCAGAAGTGGGAGACCTACCTCGCAGAGGACACTGAATTTGCCCAGTGACCAGGCCAAAACAAAACATTAACAGGTAAAAAAACCAGTACACAATAAAATAAATATGAACACTAAATTTCAGAACGAATGAAGTCCCCACCATTGTAAATGCAGTTCCCAATAAATGTTCATATGCCATTTGCCAGAAAAGCCCTTTTTCTGACAAACTGTCTGCTTGACCTATCGAAATTCTTACTTTATTCTCGCAACTCTTTTAAAATTAAAAACCAAAATTCTTACTTTATTCTCTCAACTCTTTTAAAATTAAAGAACGAAAACGCGTACGGTGAGGCTCGATATCAGACACCATCTAATGCGTTCAAAACTACACTTTAATGGCGGTATCTAATTATTTGAAGTTCAGATGTTTTTAATTATTTTGGGATCAAAATCTCATAACATAATTTTTTAAATACTGGTTTTTTTCGAAAAATTATGTTAAAATATATAAATAGATCATCAATGAAACTGGTAATCTCAGTAAATTGATCAAGTTAAACCCAAGAAACATGGTCAAAAGACTAGAAAATCCTCCACAATATAAAACAATTAGACTCAGTAAGAACCACTGAATTTGAATTTCTATTTTTTGGCTTCCATCATGGTTAAAAAAAAATTTAAATTATACAATTAAATTAAGCAATATAATTAAATTTTGTTGGAAAAGTATAGGAAACAAAATATAAATTAAACACAAAATATGAGTTGATATTCTTCTATTGATCACACAAAATATGAGAATTACAATAAACTTAGTGAAAAGTATTTATCCTTTTCTAATTAACTCCTTGCCTTAACATGTATCCAATGCAACCACACTTCACACTTCTATCACTTAACTTGACTAACACTCAAATACTCAATCACTCCATTAATTTAACTTCCCGCATTTAACGAGCTCCGCGCACTAAAGTAATAATTATTTCTAGCCAATTTGAATTTCTATTCATAGGCCTCAATCATGCTTTCCTATAATTGAAGTGTTGTCCATCATTTATGGATTACACAGGCTACATTGAAGTCTATAGACAATATGTACCGTCCCGTATTTTGCAATAATTTTCTAATGTGGAGAATACCTCTGCTATTGACTTGATTAGAGAAGAATGCGAGTTATTAAATCGATGCAATGCGGAGGCTTTTTAGATTGCATTTCTGAAATCTAGATTTGATTAGGTGTCTTATTTGCAATAAAAGGATTGTTGTAAAATGGGTAATCGGTGTATCCAGCAACCTGATGATGAGTGTAGAAAGTGGATCTGTCATATTCGTTGAGCTTCGCATCAATGGCGAATCTGAGAGGCAGGTCTGGATTCGAAATGAAGAGACGGCCGAAGGATATCATGTCTGCATGGCCTTTTGAGACGGCTTCCATGCCACTTTCTCTAACATATCCCCCACTCCTCATCAGCGCTCCTCTGTATTCCCCTCTCACCATACTCCACATCTGGGAGGCCATCTTCTCGGCATCCTGCAGGTCAGATTCTTTAAGGCCTTCCCTGGTGAAGCGTGGCTCGGTGACATGCAGATACGCCATAGTGTAACGGTTCAGGACACGAATTAGGTGGTGGGCCAGAGCGAGAGGGTCGGTGTCTGTCGCCCCATTGTGGTCTATGATGGGAGACAACCGGATAGCGGTGCGCTCCGCCCCGATCTCCTCCGCCACTGCCTCCACAATTTCGTGGGCAAATCGGCAGCGGTTCTCGATGCTTCCGCCGTACTCATCGGATCTGTCGTTGACGCCGTCCTTGAGAAATTGATCGATCAGGTAACCATGGGCTCCGTGTATTTCCACGCCGTCGAAGCCCGCCAACTTTGCGTTTCTGGCAGCTCTGCGAAACTGTGCGACAATTTCAGAAATTTCTGCTCTCGCGAGGGCACGGGGTTTGGAACAGCTGCCTCTAGAGCCATCAGGCATCAAGATGCTTGACTGCTCCGGAATCGGCTTGCTGGTGGACGAGAGTGGGGCTTCATGGTTGGGCTGATAAACTGCATTATAAAAAACAGAAACAACGAACAGCTTGTTAATAAAATACATTATTATTTCTGAGCGGGGAGACTTAAAATTGAATTGAAATTTTGTTCCGTTCAATTAACAAAAAAAATAAATAATTATATAAAACATTTTCATAATATCAACTCATAAAAAAATTTAGACTGGAAAAAACAATTAAATTTTTGTTGGTTCATCTTAAATCTATATTTAAAATAAATTTATATTGATTATTTTATCCTCCAATAAAACGTAAACTATAATCCTAATCTTAATATTTAAAGTGATTTGTTGTGAGTGCTAAATCATATACCATCAGGGCAGAAAAAGCTATATATTATTTATATAAGAGATATAAAAAAATCTATATGATGCATAAATAGATGCTTCAGTATGCCACAGTTCAAAAAAACATATTGACTGACAGACTTATTACTCGGATATATCAGATGATTATATATCAGCATACATCCCAAGAAATTCTAGAACATAAAAACTATATAAGAGGAATCCTGTTGATCAATGACAGGATAAGAAGATTCTTTATAACTGTCTACCATAAACAGGAGAAGATCAGCAAGATGTAAAGACCTGTAAGAAAACCAAAATTGCTCTCAGCATATGGATTATAAAACCTTTTGTCAGTTGAGAAATAAACGACAGTTATCAAAAACAGAAAAGAAGCATATGTAAATTGTAGACTAGTTAGAAAGAAGCAAGAAAATCTTGTATGTATGTGAATGTGCCATCTGCTAGAACCTGTAGGTGCCATGTTTCCGGAACAACCAAAAGACCTTTTTTCGAAAGACAGTCTGCATCTTGATTAAGCTCCCTGCGAATGTGGCTGATAGTTGCACCCTTTGAAGAGTTCCACAAAAACCGGATCCGATCCAGCCATCCAGCGAGATGAGATTTTGAGATGGAATTTCTCAGGGAAACAAAATTAACAAGAACTTGGGAATCCCCCTATATAGAGACATCATGAAAATCTAGAAAAAGACAAATTTTAAGAAACCAGAAAGCGCCATCGCCTCAGCCATCATGTTGGTCCCTCTTCCTCCATTCCAATGAACATAAAAAGAACTATCTATATCAGCCACCAAAAAAATCCACAGCCACATATACCTTCCTGTTCGGCCCATCAAAGAGAGCCCTGGGCAAAGAGGAAAGAGTAGCTTGTATTTCGTGAAAGCCTTAGAAGCATTCCATTTCTTGTCCTACCACTTTTTAGCTAGACGTTGCGCTCCCAACTCAATGAAGAGGGAATCTTGGATTTTCTCCGTAATTTTGTCTACATTATAAGATACTATACACAACACGACATACCAAACACGGACGGACAGACAAATACGACATACGTAAGACAGACGGACAGACATAGATTTTAAGAATATTTGCAATTTGATAATGAGTTAATCACATTTTAAAATATTCTGTAGAGTCAAATTAAATTATCAAAGTTAAAAATATTTTTTATTGTCAAATTTCTAAATATTCTGTAGATTTAGAGTAAACTTAAATTTATCAAATTCCGAAATAACTTTTAATCGCAATCAAATGAAATTCTTCAAAGTTCCGAATATTCTTTAAATTAAATTCGACACATTTTTACGAAATTAAGATGCATCTGCACTAATCTATATTCTTGAAGAATGGAAAGTATGTATTGACTTCATATACCTCTGTGGGACGCCCTGCCGACGTGCCATATCTGGCAGAAAATGATGGCGCCCTTCTCATGAACGGCGGCTACAACATTTTTCCAGGCCTTGATTTGGTCATCGTTAAAAATGCCAGGAGAATGTGGGAACCTGCACAGCATTACATAAAAGGATTTTATTATCCATATTCTTTCGAGAGGATCTGCATGCCAAAGCGCTCTGAATTTATATAATGAGAGAACGTACCCGATGGCCTGCGGTGACACTGCGTTTGCTTCGGTAATGAGGAGGCCGCCTTTGGTTGCTCTCTGAGAATAGAACTTCACGTGGGAGGACTGTGGTATGTTGTTCAGTGCACGGCATCGGGTCACCGGGGCCAACACCACTCTGCGGATGCACCTCAGTAAACACTTATTAGCCGCCGGCGTTGCAGAAAATATTATATAAATAACTCACGATCAAAACGAAACAATGGAATTTTTGATATAGTTACCTGTGAGATAGATTGAATAGGGCACCCATTTGAAAAGACGAAAGCAGGTGAGGAGCAGTAGAGCTTCCATTTGCCGATCCATTTTCTTGATGATTTTGATTTTGGTAGAGATTGTCTCCTTTTCCCATTATAAACGAAACCAATAAATGAATGAATGCACCGGCCAAATATTTGAAATATATGAATGAAATATGGGTCTGGACTCTGAACTACCAGAGGGATGAGAGGGATCAATTGACAGAAGAGTGGTGGACGTTTTGGGTCACACGGAAGTGGTGTGGAACAATCTGTGCAAGATATAGCCACGTTGGATGTAGAAATAGGAGAACCGGTCGATGTAATCTTGGATTTGGATTGATTAGGAGAACTGCTTTTTGTTTTTTAATAACATTTATGCTGAGTTTAGGTTAAGGTACAAGCTAATTTTAATGTATGTATATTTAATCATAAATTGTGGTCATTAAAATGGTGTTAAATTAAAATATCTTTTGAAATAGTTTGAATTTTCTTTATTTATATTTAAAATTGAGCTTAAATTAAAACAAAAACAACTTTTATATATATTTAATTGTAAAATACAAAATTAAGTTACTTTGATGAAATCTAAATACTTTTCGAAACAGTTTCACTTTACAGTTAGATCTCACAGTTAACTCCGCCCCTCTCATCAAATTTGAACAGAAGACAAAACAGCATGTAAGCTGAACGCACTACCTAACTGGTAAAAATCATAATTATGGTCAAAAATATAATTTAAAAAAGGCAAGATGTAATTTTAGTTATTCTACATTATTTTAAATCCAATATTTGCTAGGAGTTGTTTTTAATGTATTTTTTGGATTTTCAGATGTCAGAATTTAGTGGAAAATTTGAGGTAAAATCTTGATTTATGTTATTTATAATTTTTTTTTGATTATATATGGATTCAGTATCCTGAAAACTCTGAGGACATTTCAATTGCACAGAATTACCATCAAATTTGTGATTTCTATAAATTCTTGCAAAATTTTAGACAAATTAAACCAAAAACGTACCATAAATACTAAAAAAAAAAAAAGTGAACTTCCAAACAAATAAATACTTCCAAAAAAAAGTGGTCCACTGTGGCCTGGCCCGTTCACCTCGTTGAAGTGACATTACGATGATTTCGAGGAATCAGTGAGTTCGTGCATGATTTCGAGCAGTCAGTTCAGTGAGTTGGTTGGTACGTATGAATCATAAAATGTGATTGGTAGGTATGAATGAGCGAGTTAGTTGGTAAGTATGAATCATAAAATCTTGTTGAGACGACGTGAACGTGACATTCCGTACCGCGTTGTTTTATCATTCGCATTCAAAACAGTTACCTCAGACCTCCTTTTGAAAATTTGGAAGTGAAACACTGTGTGGAGCCGTAATATCTCAAAGTTTTTGCAGTGAATATCAGGTATCTTGAACTTAAATTTTTTTTGGGCCATATCCAGTTTATGTTGTTGGCCTCAGCGCACCACTGGGTGAGTATGTTTACATACACACACCACCCATCTAATCACCCATCTAATCGCAACATTTTACTGCATGTAATATTTTTTTTGGTTTGAAACTTAAACATATGTAAAAGTCTATAAAATATAGGGGACTCGGAGTGTAACTTTAACTCTTATATTTTTGTTTTCACCTCCAAACCTCAGCTACATTTTTACATAACACAACCCAATAGTCAATAAGCACTTTTTGTTTTCTTTTGCTTTTTATTGTTTGATCTGAGCTGCTTTCCACCATTTGGGCTATTTTTCTAGACTTTGTTATTTTGCAAAAGCTTTGGGGAATTTTTTATTACATCCCTATTGTAGCCGCTACAATCATCCTACAAAATTTTGCCTTAGTTTCGTTTTGGAGCTTCCCTACCAATATCCTTAGTAGCATGTCTTGCACTGGCCAGGTACATATGCTTTTAGTTGAGTTTCTTTGGCTTACGAGCTTGTGTTCGCTAACTTGTTTGTCTTTCACCCACAAACTGACATGCCGAGACTTGGTCTTCAGTTGGCTCTTGTGCTCACTTGGAGAATTGTGCAGAACTGGACGACAACCAACCTTGCTCTCCAGAATTGCACAGAGCATCAAGGAAACTTGTTGCTCTCCAGAAATGCACAGAGCATCAAGGAAACTTGTTGCTCTCCATAAATGCGCAGAGCAAGTAGAGTACCTTCCACTTGAAAATTGCGAAGAGCGGGCCATCATTGGGCTTGCTCTCAAAATTTGCGCAGTTTTGGTTGGCAACCTTGGTTTCAGTCCAGAAATTGTGCAGTGCTTGAGAGGTATCCGGAGCCACTCGGCCCAGAAACTGCACAGAAGTCACTCGCTTGCAGTCCGTTGAATGTGCTCCCAAGTTGATCGGTCCCCTCTAGGACTTAGCAATCTTGCTTTGCATGCATGGCAATTTTTTTTGCAAAAACAGCGAAAACAAAAAAAAAGAAAAAAACATCCCTAGATTTTAGGGATCTAATTTTAGCAAGTGGGGGTTACATGCAAAAATCATTTTAGAAACCTCCTGCCAAGTGTCGCTTTTTCCTATAATTGTGGCATGTGCGTCATAAGCCTCGATCTTGTCAAAACTACTATTCGAAGCTTCAAAGCTCATTCTTTATTTTGATCTTAAAGCTCTGGCATTCCCCATCGCATCTAGGAACCTTCGGCACACTTAGCTCAACTTTTTCCGAGTAAGTCTGCTTTTCATGTCTTTTGTTACTTTTATATTGCTTTTTGTATTTTCGTTTGTGTGAGTGTTGTTTGCTTGGTTTTGTTGAACGCTTGC
This sequence comes from Pinus taeda, assembly GCA_000404065.3. Taxonomy (NCBI): domain Eukaryota; kingdom Viridiplantae; phylum Streptophyta; class Pinopsida; order Pinales; family Pinaceae; genus Pinus; species Pinus taeda. Next base: position 142,252 of record APFE031667094.1, read on the forward strand.
TGTCATTTTAATACATGTTAGATTGTAGAAGCATTGTTTCAAGTTTTCCATTGCATCTCCTTGCTATCACATGCATAACACTGTTTCTACATTGACAGTTGTTGTTGCAGCGACTTGCTTCACACACTTAATTGTTTTCCCCGTTTTACTAAATCCTGCACTCACTGATTGCATGCATGTGCATTCACTCATGTCTGCACCCAGTTTCGTACATGCATTCAGTCCATACTGTTTTCATTCACCCGTCGGCGGGTCTAAGCTTACTTTTCCTGGACCTTTCCTTGCCCGGATTGCATTACACATTTTTGGGATGGAAGGATTTGCCTTTGTTGTATAGGTAAATCCCCTCTACGGATAGAGGCGATCCCTACTAGCCCAACAGGGGTCTAGCAACAATCGAACAATGCTACACCGCAGGTTCCTAGTTGTAATTAACAAGTGGGTGAGAATAACCTACTTGGATTCCAACGCTTGTTTGTCGAAGAGATATTCCTCTCGCTCCTTCGCTCCAGCCGATCACAATTCCCCGCTATCCTCGCGGACGAACACCTGCACAAGCAAAAGAGAGCAAACAAAAGCGTAAAATCTACTAACAACAACTATGTATCGGTCAGGAAAGATACAATTTGCATTAATCAATCATTGAACAAATGTAAATGGAACCATAAGAGTAGTCATCTATCTTTATTAACAGAAAATAGAGTAAGGTACAACCGATGTCCTGACGCTGAGTCCTTCTCTAGAGGGTCCAGCCAGCATATCTTCCAAGCATTCACCTTTGGAGCAAGTCTCCCAAGTCAAAAGGTCTCTCTCTCACATACAAGGCAACAAGCTCATGACCTTCTTCAAGCTCAAAGCAATCCGCACACAACACACCAAATGCCTACAGAAAGCAGCACTAAAATGCACTAAGAATTCCTCAATCAATGTCTATATGTTCCAAACTCAAAAAACTAGCTGCTCATGGGCCATGGAGGAGGCTTATAAAGAGAAGGAGCCTCCATGAATAGGTAAGGGATGAGCTTTCCTCCAAGATAAGTGGATGGTCAGTCGAACAGACATGCCAGAGAAAGGATGGCGACCTCAGCAATGCTAACAACCAGTTCTGGAGGGATCTGGAAGGCTGGTTGTTAGAACAAATTCGCCCAAACAGGATCAGCGCGGAAAACTAGTGAACTGCCGCGCTGACATCGCAAACCGATGTAGAAGAGGTCTGGTCAGCGCGAAAAGGACAAACGGCGGGAGCGCTGTTCGTAGAAATGGGACCAGCGCGGGAAAGACGTGTTCTTCCGCGCTAGCAGCGCAACAACAACACTAGACTCCGCTTGTCAGCGCGGTTATTTTATTAACAAACGCGATGATCCATTTAACTTAGGCAAAGAGGGTTTTTAGCCATTTTTTAGGAGCATGAGTATGGGTGAATGTGGTTTATAGCACAGTAGGGAGACTGACATGATGGCAGTGACATTTTACTATGTAACACCTTTCTCCTAGAAATTGTGCAGAACTTGCCCCACAGTGGTCTCCCAGTCTTTCTCTACACAATTTTGAGAGGCAGTGCCTTAGCTGGTCCCCGGAAATGCGCAATGCAGTTTTCCCAGTTTGTAGTCATGCTGACTGAAACTACGCATGTTGACTAAAACTGCTGCATAGTTTCAGTCCCCACCAGGCAAGGTGGACTGTGCCATGCAGATTTTCAGCAGTCAATCAATTCACTGACAGTTGGGATTGTGTTCTGCGCAATTCTGGTAGTCAGTCTCCCAGGCTTCTAGTGAAAATTGCGTAAATCTTCCAGTCAGTCACCCAGGTGTGTTGCGTGTCAGTCCTCAAGTTGCTTTTGATTTTCAAATTACTTGTGCTTACCACGAGTGTTACTCTGTCTCTAGGTATCATAAGTGTTTAGTAGTCTCTCATCATTACATGTACAGTAGCTTCCAAGAGAGCGGGGTCAAAGGACACCATTGAGAGCACAAATGGAGATATGGTCAAGCAAATGTCTATGAGCTTTCCCATCTATGAAGACACTAAGTTGTTCATAAACAAGGATATCAAGATCAAATGGAAAGACATCAATGACATATTTTCAGATACCTTTAGGATAATCTAGAGGATCGCGGAGTCTATGTTAACATACAAAAGTGTGGCTTGTACCGGGTTGCATGCAGGTATCTTGCATTTCCATGCACGGACATGATCCACTGGATTGTCTCACATAATCATCCAGAGACAATGGTGTTGAGCAGTGTAAGTGGAACAAGACTTGCTACCTTTAGGGAAAAGGACTTTCAAGTGATGTATCACTTTCTGCAGCTGGTGTTCACAATGGATGCACCCTTGACCAGGCTCAGTAGCAGTACGAACTCAAGAGACATCTTGAAGAGCTAGGTGAGAGAACCATCTAAGTTGAGGACAACACCCAATTAAGTATACAAGACGAATATACTACGGAAGGCTTATCAGTTCTTGGTCATCTTCGCATGTTGCTTATACAGTGAAGAGAATATAGATACCTTCTCGCAGAGTTGGGTGATTGTATTGGATCAACTGGAAAATGAAGGAAGACCTTTCCACTGGTTCGATATGTTGGCTCTCCAAATGAAGGGGCAAGTAACATATGCTTGACATCTGCCAAAAGGTCAGCAAGAAAAGTTATTCATGTTCGCTTACATACTTGATGCAATCTATTCCTGTCAGGAGTTCCTTAGCTTGGGTTGGTCATGGACACCTTTAAAAACATCTGTGCACACCTATTGTAGGTTGTTCTCTGAATGCAGCTTCCGTGGAGTTATAATACACCTATGGGACCACTTCATCACCCGGTGTATAGGATGATCTTTGAAGAGGATCTGCCTTGCATGTCATAGGCATTGATGGAGGCATTGGTTAACATAGCAGATTGGTATGCCTTACCCCTTTTCACCTTCATCTGGATGTACAATGTAGAGAAGGCTCCGAATGTTTTACTAAATATTTCAATGGATAAGTTGGTCATGCAAGAAGTTGCATACCACATCTCGACAGGGTTGTCACCAAGACTGCATAGGAAGAAAAAGGCACCTTGCCCACTCTTCCTTTGTAGATTGGGTTGTATGAGATCCAAAATATCAAGCACGCTGAGGCCGAGACAGAGGAATTCAAGAGATTCACCTTTGGCACTAGAAGTTTAAATGAATATGACCCACATCACTTAGTGGAAGAACATTGTATGAGAGTGTGTCATCCTTGGATCCACGAGGCCTGTCATTGGCCTGAGGAAGACCCATGGAGATATTGCTATAACTTCTCAAGGCTCAATGAAATGGTTAGAATGGTTGTAGAGTGGTTAGTAGCATAGAAAGAAGAAGGATCTCAGAGAGCAGCAACATCAACACCAAGAGAGGGTAGTAGACTTGTGCTTGACAAAGGCAAGAGGAAGGTTGCCGACAGTGCAGAGGTGGAGCAAAGCTACAATTTCAAAGAAGATCCACTTGTGTTAAGAGAAGCTTTAGATATTGAGGCAAAGAGTCGATAGCACAACAGAAGGATTGCACAAAGACAGAGGGAGAAGTAGAAGTTGGAGGAGGTAGAAAATGAGTTGCAAGAGTTGAAGCAACAACCAAGGGAAGAACAAGAGTTGTGTAGAAGAGAGAAGGAAGGGCATCAGAAACAGAAATAGCAAGAGGCACAACATGAACACATCAATGAAACTGCACCCATATAGGTTATTGATTCATCCGAATAACTAACATATATCAAAGAGGGTGAGTAGTCATAGGAAAAGGAATTTGCTCAGGAGATTGAATAGATGGACACGGATGTCATTCATCCTGAGCTAGATCAGGACATTGACCTCATTCTTAAGGACCAAGAGGTCACACTATCGACTTCACTAGGTTTGGGAGCAGAGAAAAGTCTCAAGCGATCAAGGAGACACTAAAATCCTTGGGGAAAATCCAGAAGAAGATGTTCACATGATATCCTTCAATGAGTCACAACACAGAGTTGTGCAGTCACACAAAGTACCCACTTCAGATGTCCATGTATCTCTTTCGCAGTTTAAAGAACCAATGATCGTGTTCGATGAGCGCATACATCCAACTGCATTGGACAATGCTACAAAGGCCTATGTCGAAGCCACCAGCTCAAGTGTTAGATTATTGATAGTTGAGTACAAGTGCATGGCTAAGGAGCTACAAGAAGCCAAGCAGGGAGGAGAGCAAGCTACAACATCTACCAAAGCAGGGTTGAAGAAATCGATACTTGATGAAGTATCATCTCTCAAGACAGTCATGCAGAAGTTGTACATCAGGTTCATCACCGTGCATAAGTCATTTGTCCATCTTAATGGTTGGCAACAACATTGTGCTAGGAGAGCACGCATCTTGTTAGACATACACATTGTTGTCAATCACATGTAGATATGGACAATGAGGTGTAAGGGAGCCCTGTTGCACTTGCCAAAGATAATGAAGCCAAAGGTAGTGGAGTTGAAGGCATGCATCTTGAGTCAAACTTAGAGCTATGAGGAACTTCCACATCTCATCACTAGTTTACAGGCTTCACACGCACGAGTGTCCAGGAGCATGGATGCGATTGTGTGCATGCATGCGATCCCATCCATTAGCACACTCACTGATGCGAAAGCAAAAAACCAAGTCCGACTGGAGCTGGACATGTACTTCGATCAGTTGATGCGCCTAACCACCATCACATATTTGCATATGAGCATAGACACTATGCACCAGTATGTCATTGGTCTAGCTACAATCAAGACCATGATGCACATGCTATCTAACGAGTTGGACATAGGTGCCAAATCAGTGTACCCAAATGCAATGGAGGCAAGAGTTTGCTTTCAAAAGGATGTCAACACAGAGTAAGCAGATACCATAATAGACTACCAAGCTTGGCATTAGTTCGCTACCATCAATCATCAAGAGGATGTCGACGATTTATTCTTACCACAACTATTCGAGTCTTAGTGATGTCTTGTATGGCTTATTCAAGCTCATTTTTGTCTCACATGGGTACATATGTAGATTGTATTGTAAACATGTTGTAACGTGAAAGACCAAGTGTTAATAGTAGAATGTAAACAACCATGTGTAAGTTGAAGAGTCATGAGGGTAGTTGAAGAGTCACAAAGGGGAATGTCAAGGGTCACCCCACCCTTTTCTATATAGAGCCTCATAGCCCATTGTACAGGCTTTTGGGAGCCAAGCTTCTAATAGGTATAACTTAGAGAAAGCTTGGAGTGTATTGTAACAAGCCTTGGCTTCTTGACAGTGCAGAGCTAGTACATCTCTTTGGAGGGGCAGGTGGTAGTGACTGTAATGTTCCGCTATCGGGGCTAGTGGTTGTCACGATTGTATGTATGATTGGATCTTTCACTCTTTTAATATAACAGAGCCAACATGTTTCATGCATATATTTTTATTATAGTTCAACTATCCTAGTTATTCTAATGATGTATGTAGTTGTAATTTATGCATGTATGTATGGACTATTCCGTATGTGTTTTTATGAATGTTGTTGGTATAATCCATCACTTTGGATCGTTGGCTATCCTTCTTTCCATCTCTTGATGTCTTTCAGTTTGTGTGTTTCCTTTCAAGTTGCATGTTATCATAGGCTTCTGAGGGGCACACTCTTCCCCCCTTCCATGTGTTAGAGCCTTTCACGCACCTTCCTTGACTTACTGCAAGGTCACACCGTTGCTAGGACATCTTACTTACCTCTGCACACAACCATAGTTAAGGAGATATTGTACTACCCACTGCTAGGACTCCTATTCCAAAAGGCCTGGGGTCTAGTTGGGACTTCTTACCAAGGAGATCCCCTGACATGTTGGCGGGTCCAACACTGTCAACATTTATAGCGATAGAAGGAGGGCCAGATGACAAGCTGAGTCCTCACATCCTGTTTTGAATCTTTGCACATCTATCATGGCTATTGTTATAGTTAACCCTATGTAATGTTTGTCAAACAAACATCCCTTTGAAGTCAAGAGGGAGTTCTATGATCACTCGTCGACACTGGCATATGATGGTGAAGGTGAAGTGGCTTGGCTTAGCCTCGCTTGCACACACACTTCATGAATACCCGTTGTTATGGTGTTGCCAGCTGCCTCCTAATTGCGTTCACTCATTCAAGCAGTTCAATGATCTAATCGAATTTGTTTTTCATCATTTTGATCCTAAAACACCTAATAAGAAAATGCTAAAACAACGGAAGACCCCACATGAATCGCTAATAGATTTTTGGTAGCGCTTCTGTCTACTCTTTTTGAAGATCTAAAAAATCAAATGAAATTTCAATATCTTATGGAAATATATGAGTATGTATGTCACAAATCACTCCATGTCAAAATGAAGAAAAATCTCAAACCCTGCTCAGCATACTTCGGTGATGGATCTGCATAATCACAAGCTGATATAGTCACTATCACAAGTGACTGTCTTCCTTCCCCTCATCGAATAGCTCCAACCCAACAGAGTGGTGTGGGAAAGCATGCACATAAGACTATTAAACTGGTACATTCTCCCACCTTCACTTCTCTCAATTTCTGCACAGATTTGGTTGGGAAGCCCATGGGTTTTCATATGCACTTGTTACCTCAACCTCCATCTTTGCATTCTGTTGATTCTCTAGATTGTATTGCCTTGTGTTCTTCCATTCCAAACTATACACCTGTTGTGAATGAGGATCAAGCCATCGACAGAGTTGGTGTTACACAACCAACCTACATTTTCATTTATGATGAGTATCACTGAGAATATGAGCATGAACCTGTGGTGAAGGATGACGTCCTTCTGTCCTCGCCTCCTCTACTTTTTCGTAACATATTTGGTGATTCTACTATCTCTCATTTTCCTTGTGTAAATCCATCTACAAATGCATCTACTTCCGATCATTAGCAAAATACACCCGATGCCAGTCCATCATTTGACAACAGAGAGGACAAATCTTTCATTGAAAATCCACTTGATTTTTCATCTACATTTTTCAGAAATGCAGAAGGTGAACATTCTTGCTTTTCATCTATCCCTCTATATGATTCATCAAATCATGAGGATGTTGACGAACTCAATGATTTTTCTGATCGTAGCAGTCGTGATCTATTTACTCTTGTATTTGATCACGATGTTTATTCAATCCTTGTTGATATTTCAAAGCCACTTGTTTACGATTATCTATCTATCGATGAAGTCAAAACCCCGCAGGCTATCGAGGCACTTTAGCCTAAGTTGATGGTTATGTCAGGCCCTCACTGTTATGAGGTTAGTTTCACTTCCGATCAGGAAATTTTTGAACTACCCAAGGCTCCTCATCACTCATTTGTATGCATTGAAGATCAATCCATCACATAGATTTCACTTCCTCCACCTGAATCACATGATCCAATCTCTGATGCATTGGAGGAATCATACACAACAAGCACACTTGCAAGACGTAAATTGTCTCTCTTTCTCATGTTTTCTTGTCTTTCACAGTCAAGAGAGTGTGCATGCTTATGATCTACATGTAGTGTGTCTTAACACTATGTTAAGTCCATAGAGTGCTTGTCGTGTTCTTTCAATCTTTTATTTTCTATGGATGCATTTAAGCTCGGAGTGTGTTGGTCTTCATTGTTATATCTTTCATGTTGGTTGGTTCGCTTGATTTTTATTTTTGCGAACCATGCCTTCATCAACATGGGTCAACCAATGCGTTGGTGGCTGCATTGGAAATATCACTTCACATGAACAAACCCATGCACCATTAGCTTAGGAGTAGGAGTAGTGTTTGCTTTTGTCTTGTTTGCTTGCATGCATGTTTTCTTTCTTGCTTTTTTTGTTTGTTTGTTTTCTTGCCTTCTTTGCTTACTTGTTTTGCCTTCACATTTACTTCTTCTCTTTGATTTATTGTTTTGTTTGATTGTTTATGTCCGTAGGTCAGTTTCACATGAAACCGTGTGTGACTGTTAAGACAAGTAGGGTAAAGTACAAGAGGACCTGTACAACTATCAACACTTTGTTATCTATTGTATTCTCTCTTTATGTAGAACTTGTTGTCTTCATTCAATGACACACCAATGGAAAATACATTATGTTCGAACTGAATCTTGGGAAAAACACAATACTTGTGCTCTAACTAGTACCACCTACTCTAGTCAGTGGTTTTGGTTTAACCCTTCTCAGCTCAGTCAAGTAGAGTAAGGTGAGGGGGAAAAACTTAACAAGTATGTCAGAGGTATATATAACATACTTGTTTGAAGGAACAACCTCTTCTGCTCTCAATAAGTTGGGATCCCTCTTCTGTCACCGAAATAAATAAGTTCCTATGCACAGTTCTATGAAAAAAATGAAAATATGAAAAAATGAAAAAAATTGAAAAATTGAATAAGGCGAAAGAAGAGAAAGGCTTCCTGTGGTGATGCAAGTAGCTCTGTCGGGGTACTGACCAGGCTCACTGGCAGCAGAGCGATGTTTATGTTCCTACATGACTCCACCGGGGTACTGTCCAAGCCTACTGGCAGTGGAGCAATACTATATATGAAACTTAAACTCTGACAGTCACATTGCTTGTGCACCAATATAACCCTCATCCCCAATTGAAAAAAACTAAGTTGGCAAGGCTTGGAATGTGTGTAGATTGATCAAGATCATGGCAGGTGCTACATATTTCACTCAAGCTAGTGTGGAAACCACGATGATTAGAGAATCGAACAATACTTCTAGAGGAGTTAGACTTTATTTTCACGAAACAAGGTCCATTCAGAGAGCTGGCGTTCTACCAATGTGTCACCAATGTTATAGGAACTACAACCATCCTCCAAAATTTTACCTTCACCTTGTTTTGGAGCCTCCCTACCAACCATCCTTAACAACATGTCTTTCACTTCCCAAGAACATATGCTTTTAGTTGGGTTTCTTTGGCTTAGCAGCTTGCGTTCGCTAACTTGTTTTCCTTTCACACATAAGATGACATTCCGAGACTTGGTCTTCAGCTAGCTCTTGTGCTCACTTGGAGAATTGTGTAGAACTAGAGGGTAACCAACCTTGTTCTCCAGAATTTCACAGAGCATCAGGGCAGCCTGTTGCTCTCCAGAAATGCGCAAAGAAAGCAGTCTTCCTTCCCCTTGAAAATTTCGCAGAGCAGCCCATCACTGGGTTTTCTCTCAGAATTTGCGCAGTTCTGGCTGGCAGCGTTGGCTTCAGTCCAAAAATTGAGCAGAGCTTAAGGGGTAGCTAGAGCCACTTGACCTAGAAATTGCACTGAAGTCACTCCAGGGCTTACAGTCTATTGCATGTGCTCCCAAGTTGACCGGTCCCCTCCAAGACTGAGAAATATTGCTTTGCATGCATGGGATTTTTTTCTCAAAAAAGCAAAAAAACATCCCTAGATTTTAGGGATCTATTTTTAGTAGATGGAGGTTACATGCAAAAATCATTTTAGAAAGCTCTAGCCAAGTGTCACCTTTTCCTAGAATTGTGGCATGCGCATCATAAACCTCAATCTTGTCAAAACTATTTATTCGATTCTTCAGATCTCATTCTTTACTTCAATATTGGAGCTCTAGCATTCCCCATCGCATATAGGAACCTTCGGCACACTCAACTCAGCTTTTTCCAGGTAATTCTGCTTTTCATGTCTTTTGCTGTTCTTATGTTGCTTTTTGTATTACTGTTTGTGTGAGTGATATTTTCTTGGTTTTGTTGAATGCTTGCTATCATTTTAATGCATGTTATCCTGTAGAAGCATTGTTTCAAGTTTTCCATTGCATCTCCTTGTTGTCGCATGCATGACATTGTTTTTGCACTTATGGCCATCGTTGCGGCGACTTGCTTCACACACTTAGTTGTTTTTCCCATTTTACTAAATCCCGCACTCACTGATTGCATGTGTGTTCATTCACTCATGTCTGCACTCAATTTCAGACATGCATTTAGTCCATATTATTTTTAGTCATTTGTTTCCGGGTCTAAGCTGCCCTGGCCTAGACCTTGTCTTGCCCAACTTGCACTGTGCATTTTTGGATGGAAGGCATTGCCTTGCTCCTAGAAATTGCATAGAGCTTGGCTCACACTGGCCTCCCAGGTTTTCTCTATGAAATTATGAGAGGCAGTGCCTTAATTAGCCCCTGAAATTGTGCAATGCAGTTTTCCCAGGTTGTAGTCATGTTGACTAAAACTGCACATTGCACAGTTTCAATCCTAAACAGATTAAGATGGACGGTACTCTGCATAGTTTCAGTAGTCGATCAACTCACTGATAGTCGGGACTATGTTCTACACAGTTCTAGCATTCAGTCTCCCAGCCTCCGAGTGAAAATTTTACAAATCTTCCAGTTAGTCACCTAGGTGTGTTGCATGTCAGTCCTCAAGTTTCTTTTAGTTTTCAATTGAAATTATGCTTTCCATGAGTGCTTCTCTGTCTCTAAGTTTCACGAGAGTTTAGCAGTCTCTCAGCAGTACATGTACAATGGCTTCCAAGAGAGCGGGGTCAAAGGACACCATTGAGAGCGCAACTGGAGATATGGTCGAGCAAACGCCTATGAGGTTGCTGATATATGAAGACACTAAGTTGTTCATAAACAAGGATATCAAAATCAAATGGTAGGACATCAATGACATATTTTCAGGCACCTTTAGGGAGAACCTAGAGGACCACAGAGTCTATGTCAACATACACAAGTCTGGCTTGTACCAGGTTGCATGCAGGTATCCCGCGTTTCCATCCACAGACATGATCCACTGGATTGTCTCACATAATCATCCAGAGACAATGGTGTTGAGTAGTGTCAGTGGAACATAACTTTCTACCTTCAAGGCAAGGGAAGTTCAAGTGATGTATCACTTGTTGCAGTCGGTGATTAGAATGGATGCACCCTTCACCAGGCCCAACAACAATATGAACTCAGGAGACGTCTTGAAGAGCTAGGTGAGAGAAAAATCTAAGTTCAGGACAGCATCCAACCAGGTATATAAGACGAAGATATTGTAGAAGGCTTATCAGTTCTTGGTCAACTTTGCATGTTCCTTATACGACCAAGAGAGTACAGAGACCTTCCCATGGAGTTGGGTGATTGTTCCGGATCAGTGATCGAACAAGGGAGTACCTTTCAGTTTGTTTGGCATGTTGGCTCTTCAGCTGAAGGGACAAATAACAGATGCCCAACATCTTCCCAAAGGTCAACAAGCAAATTTATTCATGTCCACTTACATACTTGAGGCAATTTGTGCCCGTCAGCAGTTCCATGCCTTGGGTTGGCCATGGACACCTTCAGAAATATTTGTACACACCTATTGGAGGTTCTTCTCTGAATGCAGCTTCCGTGGAGTTATAATACAACTATCAGACCACTTCGTCACCCTGGTGTACAGGGTGATCTTTAAACATGATCTGGCTTGCATGTCACAAGTAGCGATGGAGGCATTGGTTAACATAGCAGATTGGTATGCCTCACCCCTTGGCACCTCCATCTGGATGTACAACACGAAGAAGGCACCACATGTTTTATCGAAGTTTGCTATGGATAAGCTGGTCATGCAAGAAGTTGCATACCACATCTCAAAAAGGTTGTCAACAAGACTGCATAGGAAGAAGAAGGCACCTTGGCCCACTCTTCTGATCCAAGTTGCTCCAGAGAGACACCCAGGACAAAGAAGGCTTATAAATGCTCAAAAATAAAGTGCTCAAAACGATATTGACTCAGAACCAGAGTGTAGCTCTCATTTTCTTGATTCTAATGGTGCAAACGACACTTCAATCTGAGTCCGAATGATGAAGTTATCTCGAAAAGAAGGTTGCTTTGTTCCTTAGGAAAATGAGGCATTTTCCTTTAAAAATGGGTTTTAAGCCTTTAAAACGAAAATCGAAATCGGAGGCAAGCGATGGCTGATATCAGTGCTATTCAAGCAGCGATTGGCGATATCGGTGCTTGCAAATCGGCGATGGAGTGTCAGATTGACAGATCAGGTCGGCGAAAGGCCTAGGACTAGGACCTCGAGCCGTAGCAATTATGATTAGTGATTACCGATATCAGCAATCGGCATATTGGCATATCAGCGATCGACGATCCCCCGATATGCAGGGCTATTGGTAGCAGTGATAGCAATAAGTCATAAGCATGGATCCAATGGGAATTACAAGCCCGATTTGATAAAATTTGAGATCTGGGAATTCAGACTTTTCAGTGTATTCCCGTGTATTTTTGGTTTTGGCCAAATCCATTATGCAATGGGATAAGTGACTAAAGCGGACCCGATAGGGTTTACAGGGCAAATTTAATATATATTGAAGTCCAGTCTTTTATGATTTTGATCGAAATTTCCAATGTTTTCAGTATTTTTGTGTATTTCTATTTTAACAGGAAAAGGCCATTTTTGGAGGATTTTGTTGCACTACCGATGCTTCTATGCAAACAACTTCTATTCTAAAAAAAACAACTTTGATTTCTAAACAGCCTTGTCCCCAACTGTGTTATAAAACATGATGGACGCAGAGAGCCGAGATAGGCAGGAGGTGAAAGGCTGCTTGATAGAGGCGGAGAGCCTAAGTGCTAGAGAGCTGAGGCGAGAGGCTGCATGACAGAGATAGCTTGAAAATGCTGTGAATTACGTAGAGAAGCCAGAGCAGCACTTGAACTTCGCAGAGTCGTGGAGCTACAAAGAAGCATGAAACCAGAGAATGCTTGAAATCCAAGCAGATCGCAGAGTTGCAATGACATAAGCCAGAGTGCTATAGAGCCGGATAGCCAATGAGCTACAGAGCCAAGTGTCTATAGCAGTTATTCTCTCTTTGCTTGATTCTTCTCTTTATGATCGATTCTTCTTCTTGTGATCGATTCATCTTTTGATCGATTATTTTTTCATCGATGACTTGAGACCGATGGTCTGAGCATCTTCAACAGTGAGACATCCACTTCTTCAGATGGCCCGTGGTGTGAGGTATATGATGATTGTTCATGTACTTCTTCTTTCACATTATGTTGCACCGATCCTTAATTGATATTGATGCAGGATCTTGTTTATTACATGTTGTCATGATTCCTTGCTTTCATGTTCTGTGGAATCTTTTATATGATGTACTTGTTGTCATAGCTCATCATGTTACGTTTTGAGATCCCTTGTTGTATGTTGCTGGGATAATCTTGTTTATTACATGTCACCATGCATGTCTTTTGTTTCGACATCCCTTTTGTGCCATGTTGGCGGGATGCTCAGTATGCATGCTTTTGTGTCATACTGATAGGAGTCTTTTGATTGAGAATTCTGGTTGTGGAATATCTCTTAGAGCCACTCCTCCATGAGGGAATTTTTCCTTGTATGATCGTGACATCATCTCTTGTGTACATCACCATCATTGACAACACTTAATGCAGTGGCCTACACCATCTTGACATCGGGGCCCGGAGACGTAGTTGTTGGCATTATGATACAGGGGTTGTCCTTGATGGCAACTCACTCAGAGGTATGATACAGGTGTTTTCCTTGGTGGCAAATGAATCAGAGGACAGACCTTAGTACAACAGGTCAAGAGAGAGATATACGCAGTTTAACCTTGATAAAAGTGCGTATACACACGAGTGAGAAGAAAAAAATGCACATATAAGTACATACGCAGGTTCACGGAAGGAAAGGCACGTACATGTTGGAAATCTAAGTTTTGGTCCGTGGTATTTGGTCTATGGTATTTTGGTATTGGTCCGTGGTATTTGGTTCGAAGTGTTGACCCTAGGTATTGGGTCCAAGGTATTGGTTCTACATGGTTTTGGACCATGGTATTGAGAGAAGCCTAAACCTATATAAGGAGAAGATCATTAGGCCAAGGGGTGTAAGTGTGTGTTGAATATTTGATGAAGTGTGAGATCTAGTATACTAGTGATGGGTTTGTGATGCTTGGCTCGATCTGAATCAAGGAGGCTCCTATGCAATTGATAAAGGTTGATGGACTGGGATCTTGAAGACTAAAATGTATTACCATTATATGGTATGATCATGAGTAGATATGAGTACTGACGCATGTTTTATCCTTTATCTTATTGTCTGGGTATATCTGAAGTTGGAAATTGCAGCGAATGTATAAGTAATTATCTTTAGATCTGTACGGGGGTTCTCTCCGGTGAAAGGGTGTATACACGCTAGTTTGACACAGTCAAGTAGCGTATACAGTGTGAGATTTGATGTTTGAGGTTGCTGTTGGTTTTAGTGGTTGTTGCAGAGTTCTGGGCTCTGGTCTGTATTCTGGTAACTGTGTTCTGATGATAGGTTTCAAGTGATTCAGTATTGGTTGATTTAGAGATTGATGATGCAGGTATAGTTGCTGATTATTTTGCAGTGGTGATTGTTTTGTATTTATGGATCCAGTCTAAAAATTTATGAAATGTGGTCCCTGGAAGAAAAGAGAAGGTTGTAGTCTCTGTAGGCCAGCACCTACGTACTAGTACATCAGCTAGTACAAGAGCTAAGGGGGTTGTAGCTCCCTTCCAGGAGAGTCTGGAGAATGAGAGAAGGTTTTAGCCTTCTACAGGTAGAAGCCTATGTACTGGTATAAGATTGCACCAGTACATAACCATTGTAAAAAGAAGTTTCTAATTAAAGGAAGATAGAGATGAATTACAGTAGGTGGTTTTCACCCACATTGGGTTTCCACCTTATATCATGGTGTTCATGTGTGCTTCTTGTGTGTGATGATCTGTTCTATTTTACTACTCCTGTTTACTGTTCATACAGATAATAATGTTTTGATGCACTCATCAAGGATCAACTAATTGAATCATAAGTGTACTAGATATATGCTTGTTGCACTAAACACAGTTGCGTATACACGCGGTTTTCCTTAACTGAAGTAGCATATTTGAATCTTAATATTGAAATGAAAAAGTTATATTGATTTGATAATACTGATTCAACCCCCCCCCTCAATATTATTTCCAACAATTGGTACAAAAGCAGGTCCTTTCGAAGAAGCTTGATTGCTTGAAGGAAAGATCCATCAGAATGGGTAATCAAGAAAGAGAGGCATCATCAGGCCACCAATCTTTGATGGGAGCAACTTTGTCTACTGGAAGATAAGAACCACAACATATCTACAGTCACTTGGAATGGATGTTTGAGGAATCGTGGAAGGAGGATACGCATATCCATCAACAATTCCTACAGATACAGTAGAGAGAAAGCAATATGAACTCAATGCCAAAGTGGTTACTGTCTTATTGGGAAGTTTGTCACAATCATAATTTGTCACGGTCATGCAGTTCAAATCATCCAAAGAAATATGGGACAATCATTCTAAGCTACGAAGGAGATGAATAGGTAAAACGAGTAAAGCTTCAAACTCTCAGAATACGGTATGAAAATCTTAAGATGCATAGTAATGAAAGCATAGCTAATTACTTCCTGCGTATAGATGAGATTGTCAATTGTATGAGAAATCTGGGTGAAGAATTTAAGGAAGTTGTCTTAGTTGAAAAGGTTTTAAGATCCCTGTGTGCTAAATTTGATTCCAAAGTTTCTGCCATAGAAGAAAAGGAGGATCTACAGAAAATCACTATGATGAAGCTTCACAGAATCTTAATTGCTTTTGAGATGAGAAAAGGAGGACCATCAAATATGAAAGAAGACACATTTGAAGTGTCATCAAATGAATCAGGATAGATTTCAGAAGGAGGAGATGAGGTAAATTTTGTCAAGAATCTTGAACGGGGATCTGGAAGGTTCGAAGGTAAGCTACCTTTTAAATGTTTTTCATGTGGTAGAGTTGGTCACTATGCTGCTAGATGCCCTCATAACAAAGGTAAGATGTCTGAAGAAGGTAATAGAAGTTATTATACCCATGACAAAAGTAATGACTCATCCAATAGTGATGAAGACATTAGACTTCTCATGGCATATGAAAATAAGGATGTAGAACTAGAAGAAGTTACCAGATTAAAAGAACAATTGAAGTCAGTAACCAGAGTAAGGGAGCAATTGCAGGATATAGTAAAAGATCAAAGAATAACAATTCAAAGACTTGAATCAAGATCCTCTCTCTAAAAGAAGATCTTAAAGAATCAAAGAAGCAGAATGAAGAAGCTCTTGAAGAACAAGAACATGAAGTGATCGAATTAAGGAAACAAGTGGAAGAAGGAAGAAAAGCTGAAGAAAACATAAGGAAGTAGTATCTGGAAAAGGAAGAACAACATCAGGTTGAGGTAAATATCTTAAAAGCAAATTAGAAGAAAAGGATAAAATGTTACGATTTCAAGATAGTACTAAGATTTTGGATGACATTCTTGGTAGTCAAAGATCCCCTACTATCAAAACTGGTCTTGGCTTTTATGAATTTGTTGAAGGTGAATCTAGCTCACAAGGTGAGGCAAGGAACTCTAATGAGAATTCTGAAATGCTCAACAAGGAGATGAGAGGACAACCTCATCAACAACCAAGGAAAGAAATTCCTCAAAGAAAATCCTTTACTCCTAATTATGGGAGTGATAGACGATTATTTCCTCAATTGAATAATGTTGAATGTTATGTATGTCATAAACTTGGACATGATGCAGCCAGATGCAGAAGTAGAATGGTTCAAGACCGTCACACAAGATCATCACATTCCAGGTACTTCAAAGGGTATTGTTTTGCTTGCAATATGTTTAGCCACAAAGCAATTGATTGCAATAGAAGGAACATGAAACATGTAAGATGTTATGCATGTAACAAGTTTAGACATAAAGCAAGGGATTGTAGGAGCAACATTCAAACTCCAAAGCAAGAGGATTATACATCATCACACTTCCAGGTATTGAAGAAGATAGAATTAGAGGCAGAAAGGTGTGACATAACTCAGTTAGCTGACATAACAGACACAGGGGAAACTGAAAGTGCAGACCTTCAATATTCCATCTTGCATATGCTGATATAATAAATGTAAGTAGTGTATATACGCGAATCATAGGCTGCATAGTCGCGTATATGGAGCTCTGAAGAAAAGCAGTAGAACAGACTTGGGAAATGGTTCAGTCGTAGTATATGATGGTTGGCATAGGCTCAGGGGGAGCATATATTTTGAATAATGCATTGTTGGCATTATGGTTAGAAGTCCTTGGTGACGAGGCTTATTGACACATCTTGCTACTGATTGTTGATTGACCCAGAGAATGGATTGCAGGATAAGATGCTTATGGCATAGATCATATGGTGTATGATAGTTGCTGATAACTATCATGGTCATGTTTAGGTCCTTGGTCTTTGTGATTTCATATGATGTATTTTGTTACCCCACTATGCATGGGATGGATGATGTAATGGTTCTTTTTATTGAGTCATGTATAAACATTTGGTATATCCCCACTTGGTTGGGTGGATGAGTCTAAAAATGGTGTATTCCCACTTGGTTGGGAGATTGATGTATATAGTCATGTTATGCTTTTGCAGACCTTGCATGTGCTCAGGGGGAGCATGGATGGATTGGTACATCTTGGCATATACAAAGGGGGAGCTCAATCAGAGATTTCAGCAGGTACTCAGGGGGAGTATGGACAACAGAGGGAGAAAACTTCTTGGTCTACCCTTTTCCCTTGATGTCAAAGGGGGAGAGTGACTTGGTATGGTGGTTGCCATCAAGTCCAAAGGGGGAGATTGTTGGAATTATGATACAAGTGTTTTCCTTGATGGCAACTCACTCAGAGGTATGATACAGGTGTTGTCCTTGGTGGCAAATCAATCAGAGGATAGAGCTTAGTACAGCAGGTCAAGAGAGAGATATACGCAAGTTAACCTTGATAAAAGTGCGTATACACGTGGGTGAGAAGAAAAAAATGTGTGTATATGTACATACGCAGGTTCACGGAAGGAAAGGCACCTACATGTTGGAAATCTAAGTTTTGGTCCGTGGTATTTTGGTATTGGTCTGTGGTATTTGGTCCAAAGTGTTGACCCCAGGTATTGGGTCCAAGGTATTGATTCTACATGGTTTTGGACCATGGTATTGAGAGAAGCCTAAACCTATATAAGGAGAAGATCATTAGGCCAAGGGGTGTAAGTGTGTGTTGAATATTTGATGAAGTGTGAGATCTAGTATATTGGTGATGGGTTTGTGATGCTTGGCTCGATCTAAATCAAGGAGGCTCCTATGCAATTGATAAAGGTCGATGGACCAGGATCTTGAAGACTAAAATGTATTATCATTATATGGTATGATCACGAGTAGATCTGAGTACTGACGCATGTTTTATCCTTTATATCTTATTGTCTGGGTATATCTGAAGTTGGAAATTGCAGTGAAGGTATAAGTAATTATCTTTAGATCTGTATGCGGGTTCTCTCTGGTGAAAGGGCATATATACACCAGTTTAACACAGTTAAGTAGTGTATATAGTATGAGATTTGATGTTTCAAGTTGCTATTGGTTCTAGTGGTTGTTGTAGAGTTCTGGGCTCTAGTCTGTATTCTGGTAACTGTGTTTTGATGATAGGTTTTCAGTGATTTAGTATTGGGTGATTCAGAGATTGATGATGCAGGTATAGTTGATGATTGTTTTGCAGTGGTGATTGTTTTGTATTTATGGATCCAGTCTAAAAATTTATGAAACGTGGTGCCTGGAAGAAAAGAGAAGGTTGTAGTCTTCTGTAGGCCAGCACCTACGTACTAGTACATCAACTAGTACAAGAGCTAAGGGGGTTGTAGCTCCCTTCTAGGAGAGTCTGGAGAACGAGAGAAGGTTGTATCCTTCTGCAGGTAGAAGCCTGTGTAGTGGTATAAGACTGCACTTGTACATAACCATTGTAAAAAGAAGTTTCTAATTAAAGGAAGATAGAGACGAATTGTAGTAGGTGGTTTTCATCCACATTGGGTTTCCACCTTATATCATGGTGTTCATGTGTGCTTCTTGTGTGTGATGATCTGTACTGGTTTACTACTCCTATTTACTATTCATATGGCTAATAATGTTCTGATGCACTCATTAAGGATCAACTAACTAAATCATAATCTTACTAGATATACACTTGTTGCACTAAACACAGTTGCTTATACACATGGTTTTCCTTAACTGAAATAGCGTACATGAATCTTAATATTGAAATGAAAAGGTTATATTGATTTGATAATACTGATTCACCCCCCCCTCTCAGTATTATTTCCAACAGTAGTCCCTCCTGGATGAACTCCGTTATCAACGCTTATGTTTTCATGTGCTGATGACCGTTATGTTCCTCTTCTCTTCCACATGCAGATGTATTCGTTAATGTTCCTTTAAAAAAACAATTTTGAGACATCACGAAGTAAAAGTTCTTAGAAGGGTCCTTCTTCATACCCGGACCTAGATCATCTTCCTTTGCAGATTGGGTTGTATGAGATCCAGAATCTCAAGCATGCTGAGACCGAGATGGATGAATTCAAGAGATTCACCTTCGACACCATAAGTTTAAATCCATATGACCCACACCGCTTAGCGGAAGACCATTGTACGAGAGTGTATCATCCTTGGATCTAGGGGGCATGTGATTAGCCTGAGGAAGACCCATTGAGATACTACTATAACTTATCAAGGCTCAATGAACTGGTCAAAATGGATATAGAGTGGCTAGCAGTGCAGAAGGTAGCAACCTCTCAGAGAGAAGCAACATCTGCACAAACTGAGGGAAACAAACCTATGCTTGACAAAAGCAAAAGGTAGGTTTCTGATAGTGCATATGCGGAGCAAAGCTGCATGTTCAAGGAAGATCCACTTGTGTTAAGAGTAGCTTTGAGATTGAGGCAAAGTGGTGACAATGTGACAGAAGGATTGCACAAAGATAGAGGGAGAAGCATAAGTTGGAGGAGGCAGAAAAAGAGTTGCACGAGTTGAACCAACAATTAAGGGAAGAATAAGAGCTTCACATACTAGAGAAGGAAGTGCAACAAGAAGAGTAACAATGGGAGGCGCAACATGCACACATTGATGAAACCACACCCATACATGTTATTGATTAATCCAAATAGTTGGAAGATAGAAAATAGGATGAGCAGTTGCAGGAGCATGAGTTTTCTCAAGAGATTAAGAAGATGTTGGAACAGATGGACACAGATGTGGTTTAGCACAATCTAAATCAGGACATGGATTTCATGCCTAAGGACCAAGAGGTCACATCACTGGCTTCACCAAATCCGGGGCACAAAAAAGTCCTAAGCGATCAAGGAGACACTGAAATCCTGGAGGACAATCCAGAAGCAGATGTGCACAACATAGCCTTCGACTAGTCACAACACAGAGTTGTGATGTCGCCCATAGTTCCCACTCCTGATGTCCATGTATCTCCTGTGCAGTTTGAAGAATGAGTGATCGTGTCTGATGTGCGTAGATATCCAGCTACATTGGCCAATGCTACAAAGGCCTATGCCGAAGCCACTAGCTCAATTGTTAGATTACTGATAGCTGAGAATGAATGCATGGATAAGGAGCTACAAGATGGACAAGTAGGGAGAAGAGAAAAATACAGCATCCGATAGAGCAAAGTTGAAGAAAGTGATACTTCATGAAGTATCGTCTCTCAAGACAGTCATGCAGAAGTTGTACTTCAGGTTTGTCACTATTATAGACATTTTTGGGCACTTCAACCCCAATCACAAATGTCCATAAACTGAGGGCTCTTGAGTCCCTAAAAGTGTTGCTCCATTGCCTAAAGGAACAAGGTCAACTGATTACATCATATCCCAGAAGTTCTCCACTGAAAACTGCTCATAAATGGTCAAAACAGGACCATACTGAAAGCTCCATGCAGGGGGTGCAATGCATATCACCTTCCCAATGAACAGGGTGCAATGCATACTGTTTTGCTCCTCTGTAGGGTGCGATGGTCAGGAATGGACAAATGGCAGGGACCAAAATGCGAGGTGGAATATCATGGAATCTTCCAGAAGCTTCCCCTTTGACACTTGCTACTCCATTTTCGACCAGGGATGAGTAAGAGATCTTCATTCTCCAAGTGGAAGCAGGAACTATCAGAGAGAAGACACTAATCAAGATCCAAAAAGATGACTCACCTCTCTGTAATCATCTATATATGGATCCCTCGTCACAGAGATCCAGAGGCTGGAATTTTGTAATCTATAGAGAAGTGCTGTCAGTATTCTTGTGTACATTCACAGTATTGGGTGATTTTGCTTTGCTTGAGGTGAAAGAAGGGCTTCTTAGCTGGAGGATGATGCTGGGTTAGAGCTGCTCATGGTTGTAATCCTCTTGCTACTTTTATTTGAATAAAGCTATTCTTATTTCCTTCCATATCCTGGTGTATTTGTTTATATGTACTTGTATATGGTTAATGTACATCTGATCCTACCTTATTTGTGAATTTAGATCCTTTTTTCTTGCATAGTAGTATGTTGCTGTGATTCTACAGGTCCTTTTTGAAGCTGAGCAGACAAAGAGCAAGCAGCAAAACTCTGTCAAGAAGGAGAGGGAATCAAGCACAAGACTTAGGTTGGCCCTCTTGGTTCTCCTCTCATCTATTTTCATAAAAGGAATCAACAATAGACTTTGATTGTTTGTTTCTAAGATAGCCACACATCT
>APFE031667099.1:0-29901 GCA_000404065.3 Pinus taeda
TGCAACCACATATAGAAGATATATTATTATGTTATATTATCTAAACATTTTGAGTGATCAAACTACTTAAAAGCAAAAACAAAAATAATAAAAATAAATTTCTACTGTTTAAAATGTTTTTTTTAATTGTAAAAATTCATATATATTACAAATAGCTCAAACTACCATTCCCAAAAATGTCAACAAATTTTAGAACAAAATAAGGCAGGAAAAACCATTTAAAAAAAAAACATAATAACACTACCATTTTGAAAAGGAGTAGTCTACATAGGCTGTAGAATGGCCCGTTTTCCGGCACCGGCCAGAAAATCGTCCGGCTCCGGCCACCGGCAACCTCTCTACCCTCCGCCACCATCCCTTAGCTCCGCCACCCTCCCCTGACAGTTCTGACATTCCCTCTCATTCTCTAACAAAAAAATCAGAATGCAAGCGCCTGACATCCCCTGACCGATCGGGGACGAGCTAGAGTATTATGGCAGGTTCGAAATGGTCACCCGCGCGCAGAGCTGCAATTACTCTTCGATCCGCAGAGCTGAAATTACTCTTCGACGTGCAGAGCTGCAATTACTCTTCAATCACAGAAATCAGAAGAAACGGAGAATGCCGAACGTCGTGGCCCAGCTGATGGGTCTTGAACTTATGCCAAACGAGCCCGTTCCTAACGATCATTCCAAGAAAAACTCTGTCAGCGGCAGGCAATAGCAAAAGGCTTCTAAAGCTCATTCCATCAGAATATCTCAAAATGCGAACAAATCTCACATCGTTAGGGAACATCCTCAAGAAAAACAGCTGGAAGAGTTCAAGCGCGAGTTCGAAGCTTACGAAATTCAACAACACAGAGATTATTCTCAGTATTTTCAATCAGAAAACCAAAATAATGTCATCTCTGCCGCCAAAAAAAATCACGACGAGAAGTTGTTAAGGGAAGAAAACATTACACAAGAAAATACCAGACAAAGCGACCGCGAGCAGTCCAGAAAACTTCTGCAGGCACTTGAATTTATTCATAAAGATAAAGAGAATCTTGGAAGTGTGCTGGAAGATAGATATTCCTTGCAAGGAAAACTAGCAGAACCACAGGAAATAACCTCCTCACGATGTGCAGAAGCCACAAAGGTACCAAATGGGTCAATGTTTCGTTGCAGGTCAAAACCTCCTTTGAAAGATGAAGTTGCTCCTTTTTGCGCTTCTCGTCATGACAAAGGAGCAAAAATACTTTCTCCAAACAATAATACTAGAAATTTAAGTTATTCACTAACATCTAAGAAAACCCTTCTCAAGCATCCTTTAGAAACCGCCCGCGTCGCCAAGCCTTCATATCCTGGAAGTCATCCATATCAATGCTCAAAAACTGAGTCCAAGAAAAGCGTGAACAACAACAACAAAACGTTGAGGTTCTCAAAGGACGTGATCAATCCCAGAGAAATTGCAACAGAAATCGTGAAGCACGCGAAGGAAAATGCAACGGCTAAAGCTTCACAGAAGGTCACTGCAAATCAAGATTTTGGAAGCTCTGCTTTATCTTCTACCTCCAGAAGAAGAAATTTACAGAGAGTAGAATCACTAGGCTTAGTTGAAGCAGATAGTTCATCAACACTTAAAAGGCTCTCAAACCACTCGGGGAAAACCAGCCCTAGAATGGTAATTTCCCCTTGGCATAATGATCATGAGCTTTTGAAACATTCAAATTGTTCTCAGAGCAAGCCCAATTCACCTGTGCCAAGGTGAATTGGCACATTCAAATTGTTCTCAGAGCAAGCCCAATTCTCTGTAGTATGTGGCTCTTATCAGTATGGTATTAGTACTTGTAAGTTGTCTTATTGTAATGGCATTTATCACAACGATATTTTCTAGTGCAAGTCATTGAAATGCATCTTATTACCATGACTATCTTCTTTATGGAGTATAAATCTAATTCCTGCCATCTCCACCTCCATCTTTGGAGGTTGATTAAGTTCATCATGAATGTCATTTGTTTATTGATAGATCTTTAAATACAACCAGTTTATTTATTTGTTTATGGATTTTCTGGATGCAAACAAGTTCAACCAGTGAAAAGCACATATACTATTATGATTGAATGTTGATCTTTGCTCTGAGCAGTGATCAAATATTTTCAGGAGTTAATGTATAAGTTGATTACCATGATTGTTTTCTTCATGCAGTTTGGGCTTAAGTTCTTCATGAAAAATGAGATTCTCAACAGAATAGCTCATCACACATGTTATTTGTTTATTGATAGATTCTTTAAATACAAGAAGCATATTTATTTATTCATGCATTCTCTGAATACAAGCAAGTTAAAATCACTGAAAACACCATATATTACTTTTATAATTGAACGGGGATATTTTCTCTGAGCAGTGTTCAAATACTTTCAAGAGTTCATGTACAAGGTTATTGGCAACTATTACTAAACTGTGCTTGCCCTGTATATGTATCATACATACACCAGATTAGACTTCTTGCTAGGGTTGAACACAGGAACACCCATTTGGAGTTTCGATTTATCTGAGTAGCTCTTAACATTTGGTCCATCAATGAATCCTTTAGTTTCCTTAGAGAAATTAAATAAAGAAATGGCTTCCCACAAAAGTTACTGAATAGGTGATTAACTGAACAGGAATATGTGCATCAAAAGCTGCAAATAACTGACAACAAAGTTCATAAAATTTAGAAGAAATGCCTACATCTGGGGTTTGGAGTCGTTTATTTCAATTTACAGGTCTATTATTTCAATTTACAGCAAGCAATTAATACAGTATAATAGAATTCCAGGTACCTAAATCTCACAGTTTGCTTTGAGATTGCAGAGGGATTCTCCCCTGTGGTGTGAAAGCACTACTGTGAAGTGCAGGGAGGTTCCTTGAGGTGAGAGTGTGCATTATCTAGTTATCTTGGAACCCTTCCAATTTCTAGCATTAGGACTGACATGGAAAGGAAGTTGGCAATCTGTGGTGCACACATTGAAACGTCCACGAGGATGAGATCACCCATCACAAGCATTGAATTATGTCAGCTAACAAGTCTAGGTAAGGGTCCTAAACATAATCACTATAAATGGAAAAATAAGAATATGTTGTGGACAAGTATAAAACTACAGAGTAAATGTCTTTGGAAAGAAGAATTAAACCATTGATTTGAATCCCCGTGAATCTTGCAAACTTGTCAGTAGCTATCATAGTGACATTGCCTCGACGAGAATCTCTAATTAAACAAGCTATCTCATCTGAACCTCAAATGCCACCAGAGCACTTCATCTCCTATCTGCAAATAGAAAACTAATGAAACCCAAGAATATTGAGAAATAGTGGGAACTCGCATGGGTCTCATTAACAAAGAGAATATCTAATGGACCTAATCGCAGAGAGGCTTAAGTTCTTCATGCAGTTTGGGCAGCACTTCTAACTCTTCCATTTAACACCTTTGTTAATACAGATCTAAAGCATTATGTGATGTTTCAATCTCTCTGTTTTAATTGTAGGAAAAATTCTTTGAGTGTAGAACTGTGTATCATGTGGATGCAAATTTACAACAGAGGTTAGGGTGAGTATGAGTTAAATATAAGAGTCTACCAACTAATTTGCATACAAAGTGATGTCCACTCTGGGTAAGGTTTAAATGGCTAAAATTTAAAAAGGCAAAGAAGATCACATCTATACTTGGGTTGCGAAAGATAAATCCCTTCATAGGTTTGCAAAACTTAGAAGACAAGAAAATAATTTAAGTGTCCTATGTCTTTCATGTCAAATTTGTTCTTGATGCTAAATTTCACATGGGTTATAAGCTTGGTGTCACTATTTATAAGGTAATCAACGTAAAGTAAACATATGATAATATGGTCCCTGACCTACTTGGTATAGATATTATGGTCTAAGTGACATCTAGAAGAGTCCTAAGTCTGCTATGTCAAGTTTCTTCTTGAGGCTAAATTTCACGTGGGCTATAAGTTTGGTGTCACTATTTATGAGTATAAGGTAACCAACATAAAGTAAACATATGATAATATGGTCTTTGAATCACTTGGTATAGATATTATGTTCTAACTAGCATCTAGAAGAGCTGGAGTTTAGAAGGAATTTGTTCATTTTTTCATCCAAAGCTTGAGGAGCTTGCTTGAGGCCATAAAGGGATTTCTTGAGGCAGGGGACAAGACTTGAGTCACTCGAAAGAAATCTAGGAGGTTGGTCCACATGTTTGATGCTAGACTTGTGTGGAAGTTCCTGTCCAATGTTACAAACATCAATAGGACACTAGACCTGTGCAGAAGTTCCTCTCTGATGTTACAAACATCAATAGCACACTAGAGCTATGTAGAAGCTCCTGTCTAATGTTACAAACATCAATAGGAAGAGGGTGCATGAGTGTTAGAGGTCATTCCTTGTAGAATGGGTGTATTGTGCAGGAGAGATTCATTACACCACTCTTAGAAATTCATTACACTAGTTTGGCATCTTACTTTTGGTCAATGTAAGGTTATGACATTCTATGATAGTTCATTGATTCCTTTTACACAATGACGACAACTTTATTACCAATTCCTTACACCATTATGGTACAATTTCGGCAGATTCCTTTCATGAAAAAATATGTAAGAGTTATAATTGGTAGTGAAGATATGTAACCACTTTTTCGCTCTTGTGAAGTTTGATTAGATGAGGGAGGGTGCACTAATTGGGGTTATATTTTCGTACATGTGAGAGGTGAAAACATATAGTGAGAGTTTTGAGGCTTGAGAGAAGCCATTGTAGTCCGTCTTTCAGAGCACTGTAATACTTATATTTTGTTAATGAGAAGATAATGGTTTCTGTTACAGAATTCCAGCTTGTTGTCCATTATATTTATGTTGTAGAATTCTTACATCAGAGTTCCATCTTTCATAGTACTGATCTCATCTATTGATGTTGTGGCAACACTTCTAACTATTCCATTTAACACCTTTGTTTATACAGATCTAAATCATTATGTGATGTTTCAGTCTCTCTGTTTTAATTGTAGGACAAATTATTTGAGTGCAGAACTGTGTATCATGTGGATGCAAATTTACAACAGAGGTTAGGGTGAGTATGAGTTAAATATAAAAGGCTACCAGCTAATTCTTATACAAAGTGATGTCCACTCTGGGTGATGTTTAAATGGCAGAAAATTTAAAGAGGCAAAGAAGATCACATCTATACTTGGGTTGGGAAGGATAAATCCCTTCATGGGTTTGCAAAACTTAGAAGACAAGAAAATAATGGAAGTGTCCTAAGTCTGTTATGTCAAATTTCTTCTTGAGGCTAAATTTCACATGGGTTATAAGCTTGGTGTTACTATTTATAAGGTAATCAACGTAAGGTAAACATATGATAAGATGGTCTCTGACTTAGTTAGTATAGATATTATGGTCTAAGTGACATCTAGAAGAGTCCCAAGTCTGTCATATCAAATTTCTTCTTGAGGCTAAATTTCGCATGGGTTATAAGCTTGGTGTCACTATTTATGAGTATAAGGTAATCAACATGAAGTAAGCATATGAAAATATGGTCTCTGACTCACTTGGTATAGATATTGTGGTCTAAGTGGCATCTAGAAGAGGTGAAGTTTAGAAGGAATCTATCCATTTTTTCATCCGAAGCTTGAGGAGCTTTCTTAAGGCCATAAAGGGATTTCTTGAGGCAGAGGACAAGACTTGAATCACTCTAAAGAAATCTTTGGTCCTCATGAAGTTTTTATTGTAAATCCTGTTTAAGAGAGTGAATTTAGCATTGATTTGATGGAATTCATGTTGGCAACTAAGGAAAATGTTTTGTTGTAGCCAATGACTTATACCTGTGAAAAAACTTTAGCAACTGATTAGGCCTTGTATTATTACACACTATCCTCTGCAACACACTTAGTAGTGTAAACCCATTTGCATTTGTCAAGTTTTCTTCCTTTTGGAAGAGGGACTATATGTCAAGTATCCTTTGCCATTTAGTAAGGAAATTCTTCATTCATTGTTGTATCTTATTTCTGGATGGCCATAAATGTTTTTGGAATACAAGTCTCTAGAACTTGAGCCAAAAGAGACGAGGCTTGTTGGAACTATGAATGTGTTAGGTCTTGATAGGGAGGGTCATGGACTAGATTATTGCCTGCTTTCTTATTTGTATTGATACATTGAGGGAGTTGTCGAGCTAGTGCAGGGTTGATAGACTCATTTGGAGGATGTGGAATTGGGTTTTCACTCTCACTGTGATCCATCATAGAAGAAAAAGGATTATAAGAAGAAAAAATGTAAGTATAAAAGAAGTAAAACCATGTGTCCATTTTAAGAATTTGATGCATTAGGTCCATTAGATATTCTCTTTGTTAATGAGAGCCATGCGAGTTCCCACTATTTCTCAATATTCTTGGGTTTCATTAGTTTTCTATTTGCAGATAGGAGATGAAGTGCTCTGGTGGCATTCGAGGTTCAGATGGGATAACTTGTTTAATTAGAGATTCTCTTCGAGGCAGTGTCACTATGATAGCTACTGACAAGTTTGCAAGATTCACGGGGATTCAAATCAATGGTTTAATTCTTCTTTCCAAAGACATTTACTCTGTAGTTTTCTACTTGTCCCCAACATATTCTTATTTTGCCATTTATAGTGATTTTGTTTAGGACCCTTACCTAGACTTGTTAGCTAACATAATTCAATGCTTGTGATGGGTGATCTCATCCTCGTGGATGTTTCAATGTGTGCACCACAGATTGCCAACTTCCTTTCCATGTCAGTCCTAATGCTAGAAATTGGAAGGGTTCCAAGATAACTAGATAATGCACACTGTCACCTCAAGGAACCTCCCTGCACTTCACACTAGTGCTTTCACACCACAGGGGAGAATCCCTCTACAATCTCAAAGCAAACTGTGAGATTTAGGTACCTGGAATGCTATTATACTGTATTAATTGCTTGCTGTAAATTGAAATAATAGACCTGTAAATTGAAATAAACGACTCCAAATCCCAGATGTAGGCATTTCTTCTAAATTTTATGAACTTTGTTTTCAGTTATTTGCAGCTTTTGATGCGCATATTCCTGTTCAATGAATCACCCATTCAGTAACTTTTGTGGGAGCCATTTCTTTATTTAATTTCTCTAAGGAAACTAAAGGATTCATTGATGGACCAAATGTTAAGAGCTACTCAAATTAATCGAAACTCCAAATGGGTGTTCCTGTGTTCAACCCTAGCAAGAAGTCTAATCTGGTGTATGTATGATACGTATATAGGGCAAGCACAGTTTAGTAATAGTTGCCAATAACCTTGTACATGAACTCTTGAAAGTATTTGAACACTGCTCAGAGAAAATATCCCCATTCAATCATAAAAGTAATATATGGTGTTTTCAATGATTTTAACTTGCTTGTATTCATAGAATCCATGAACAAATAAATATGATTCTTATATTTAAAGAATCTATCAATAAATAGATAACATGTGTGATGAGCTATTCTGTTGAGAATCTCATTTTTCATGAAGAACTTAAGCCCAAACTGCATGAAGAAAACAATCACGGTAATCAACTTATACATTAACTCCTGAAAATATTTGACCATTGCTCAGAGCAAAGATCAACATTCAATCATAATAGTATATGTTCTTTTCATTGGTTGAACTTGTTTGCATCCAGAAAATCCATAAACAAATAAATAAACTGGTTGTATTTAAAGATCAATCAATAAACAAATAACATTCATGATGAACTTAATCAACCTCCAAAGATGGAGGTGAAGATGGCAGGAATTAGATTTATACTCCATAAAGAAGATAATCATGGTAATAAGATGCATTTCAATGAATTTCACTAGAAAATATCATTGTGATATATGCCATTACAATAAGACAACTTACAAGTACTAATACCATACTGATAAGAGCCACATACTACAGAGAATTGGGCTTGCTCTGAGAACAATTTGAATGTGCCAATTCACCTCGGCACAGGTGAATTGGGCTTGCTCTGAGAACAATTTGAATGTTTCGAAAGCTCGTGATCATTACGCCAAGGGGAAATTACCATTGTAGCGCTGGTTTTCCCCGAGTGGTTTGAGAGCCTTTTAAGAGTTGATGGACTATCTTCTTCAACTATGCCCAGTGATTTTACTCTCCATAAATTTCTTCTTCTGGAGGTGGAAGATGAAGCAGAGCTTCCAAAATCTTGATTTGCAGTGACCTTCTGTGAAGCTTTAGTCGTTGCATTTTCCTTCGCGTGCTTCCCGATTTCTGTTGCAATTTATCTGGGATTGATCACGTCCTTTGAGAACCTCAACGTTTTGTTATTGCTGTTAACGCTTTGCTTGGACTCGGTTTTTTAGCATTGATATGGATGACTTCCAGGATACGAAGGCTTGGCGACACGGGCGGTTTCTGAAGGACGCTTGAGGAGGGTTTTCTTAGACGTTAGTGAACAACTTAAATTTCTAGTATTATTTTTTGGAGAAAGTATTTTTGCTCCTTTGTCATGAAGAGAAGCGCAAAAAGGAGAAACTTCATCAGCTAAAGGAGGTTTTGACTTGCAACAAAACATTGACCCATTCGGTACCTTTGTGGCTTCTGCACATCGTGAGGAGGTTATTTCATGTGGTTCTGCTAGTTTTCCTTGCAAGGAATATCTATCTTCCAGCACACTTCCAAGATTCTCTTTATTTTTATGAATAAATTCCAGTGCCTGCAGAAGTTTTCTCGACTGCTCGCGGTTGCTTTGTCTGGTATTTTCTGGTGTAACGTTTTCTTCCCTTAACAACTTTTGGTCGTGATTTTTTCTGGTGGCAGAGATGACATTATTGTGGTTTTCCGATTGAAAATACTGAGAATAATCTTTGTGTTGCTGAATTTCGTAAGCTTCGAAATCACGCTTGAACTCTTCCAGCTGTTTTTCTTGAGGATGTTCCCTGACAATGTGACATCTGTTCGCATTTTGAGATATTCTGATGGACTGAACTTTAAAAGCCTTTTTCTCTTGCCTGCTGCTGACGGAGTTTCTCCGGGAATGATCGTTAGAAACGGGCTCGTCTAGCATAAGTTCAAGGCCCATCAGCCGGGCCACGACGTTCGAGATTCTCCGTTTCTGCTGATTTATATGAATGAATAGTAATTGCAGCTCTGCGCGTCGAAGAGTAATTGCAGCTCTGCGGGTCGAAGAGTAATTGCAGCTCTGCGCGCGGGTGACCATTTCAAACCTGCCATAATACTCTAGCTTGTCCCCGATCGGTCAGGGGATGTCAGGCGCATGCATTCTGATTTTTTTGTCAGAGAATGAGAGGGAATGTTAGGACTGTCAGGGGAGGGTGGCGGAGAAAGAGGGTGGCGGAGCTAGGGGATGGTGGCGGAGGGTAGAGAGGTTTCCGGTGGCCGGAGCTGGACGATTTTCCGGCCGGTGCCGGAAAACAGGCCATTCTACAGCCTAGGTAGACTACTCGTTTTGAAAATCATTACATTTAACATTTATCATTCTCAGTAACAATACCACTTTGAAAATCATTAGATTAAACATTTATTATATATATGACATAATGGAACACAAACTATAATCTAAAAGTCCTTAGAATTCTCGGAAACAATTCCACTTGGAAAATCATTACATTGTACATTTATTATATGACATAATTGTAGACTGGGAAGTAAATACTAAAATATATAGTTTACTCAGGAATAAATACTAAAATACATGACTTTTCAGAAAATATGAGTTATTTATATAATGTTTTATATTTTTTTTTCATTAATATATATGGTATATTATGCATTTCCTCTATTGATGGAAGCAATACTCTGCAAAACAATCAATACTCTGCAAAACTTAACTATTTTCCCAACAAATAACGTAAGAAGCCATAAAGATTACAGAAATTATAGTTGACAGCCATTTACAGGAGAAAAAATGCACACTTCAATGAAGTTTTAATTGCTTCTCACTATATCATAAATTTAGAAAGTTATATCAAAAATGTTATTCATTATAAATCATCACTTCTATGTAGAAGTCCCCAAATAAACCTGCAATGCGCCATGTACTCACTACTTATGCAATTAAAAAAAAAAAAAAATCACTCTGGAAAGAATGAAATAGAGGTCACAGCCATAGCACCAAAACGTTCGCTACTGAGATTATTCAAAAACCATGCTGGGGAGCGTCATGATGAGGCTGGTAATCCGTAGCAACGGGCAACGCAACATCCAGAGTATCATCACAATGAGGCTGGCAATCAGCAGGAATGGGAGAGGTAGCGTATGCAATGGCCTCAGAATAATGGCGCACTGTATTGTCACTGTCACCCCAACTGGGTGAGGGTGTACGGGGTGTTAACACAGAAGGATCGGTATAGGTTCCAGTAACAATATTAACTGGAGGATCAGCATAGGTTCCAGTAACAATATTAACTAGACTGGATGCTCGAAGAATCCCATGAATCGTTCCTGCAATAACTTTCTCTCTACACGCTATCAGGGTCAGAGGGTTTTCGATTGGAAAATATGACCCGGAGAGTGAGAGTATATGAAATATTCCAGGAAAATTTGTGACTAAACTAGCCGTGGAGATTGTAACATCAGAGACCGTTCCTGTGGCGCTTATCGAGAACAGCTCTTCTACCTGAAGACTTTCTAAAATTCCATGCAAGCACTGAACTATATCAGCCCCAGGTTCAACTTCTAGAACATGAAGCATCAATGGAACAGGGGCTTTTTCTTCGGTATCTTCTTCAACTGTTTGGTGTTGGTCGCGCTCTTCCAAAGCAGGCTGGGTGCTACGCACAGCTTCAGAGTTGGCCATCGTAGCAGAGGAAGATGGTGAAGCCATTTACCACTAGGGATTCAACTGTGCAGGGAACAATAAAAAAATTACTCAGATGTAGATATACTACCGAAGTGATCAAAATAAGAGAGACTATCCTACTTAAGCCCTAGGGTTCAAAAATAAACTCTGCTATAAAAACCTGCATGAAAATTTATGTAAACATTAGAATTAAAAATAAAATATATATACCTTAGCTGGTTGGTATATATACCTTAGCACGTTGCAAGTTGGCGCTCCAATGAAAATATCCAGAGAATTTACTTTGATTCAGGAAAAAATTATCTTTATCACGTTGCAGCACTAGTTCTGTTTTCAAAACCTTATTTTTGAAGATGGGTTCCCTCTCTTTTATAAGTTAAATAAACTAAATTTTATCGTTGTAATTTAGTGAGCGAGATGAAAGAATTAATAAAGATTATTTGACCTCGGACAAACCCATCCATCTTTACAACATCGTGCCCCTCTGTTTTCCAAGTCAAATATGGGTTAATATTAAAGAATCGAATAAGTTTAATTTTATAATCTTTTAGTTAAAAATTAATAAAAAACAGTAAGTAATACTAAAAATTAATAAAAAATCTTTTGTAAATATCACATTTGACTAGGGCACATGCATCAAACCCATTTATATGGAATTTTTTTGGTATAAAAATTAATATTTTATTAAATTTAATTTATTTTGCATGTTTGAATTTGTCCATCATACTCAAAATATCAATAAAATTCTAAATTATTAAATAAATATTTTAAATGTCGAATAATAAAATAAGAAGTTGAGGTGAAATTTTGATTTGTGTTATTTAAACTGTTTTGACCTTGTATATGGAGTCAACACCTTCAAAAACCCTTATGGCACTTCCATTGTATACGGGTTACCCACCACGACTGTGATTTCAATAAATTCCTAGAGGATTTTAGAGAATTTAGAGCAGAAAAACCCATAGATTGTTTTTTTTCAAAGAGTCTCACCAAAAACAACTCCAATAAATTAAATGTAAAATATCAAATATTGTATAACGGTAACTATGCATTTATTATTATTAACTGTATATATGGATTCAACACCCTGAAAAACCCTAGCGCACTTCCATTGTATAGGGGTTACCCATCAAACTTGTGATTCCAATAAATTCCTAACTGATTTTAGAGAATTTAGAGTGGAAAAACCCATCGAAAAAACTTTCAAAAAGTCTCACTAAAATCAACTCGAATAAATTACTTGTAAAATATCAAATATTGTATAAGGGTAAGTATGCATTTATTATTATTAACACTATATATGGATTTAGCACCTGAAAAACCTCTAGGTCACTTCCATTGTATAGGGGTTACCCATCAAGCTTGTGATTTCAATAAACTTGTGAAGGATTTTAGAGAATTTAGAGTGGAAAAACCCAACGAAAAAACTTTCAAAAAGTCTCACTAAAAACAACTCGAATAAATTAAATGTAAAATATCAAATGTTGTATAACCGTAAGTATGCATTTATTATTATTAACTATATATATGGATTCAACACCCTGAAAAACCTAAGGGCACTTCCATTGTATAGGGGTTATCCATCAAACATGTGATTCCAATAAATTCTTGATGGATTTTAGAGAATTTATATTGGAAAAACCCACCAAAAAAACTTTCAAAAAGTCTCACTAAAAGCAACTCGAATAAATTACATGTAAAATATCAAATATTGTACAAGGGTAAGTATGCATTTATTATTATTAACTGTATATATGGATTCAACACCCGAAAACCCCCTAGGTCACTTCCATTGT
The DNA here is from genome assembly GCA_000404065.3 of Pinus taeda. Classification (NCBI taxonomy): domain Eukaryota; kingdom Viridiplantae; phylum Streptophyta; class Pinopsida; order Pinales; family Pinaceae; genus Pinus; species Pinus taeda. The sequence goes on from APFE031667099.1 coordinate 12,581, forward strand.
ATAGGGGTTACCCATCAAGCTTGTGATTTCGATAAACTCTTGAAGGATTTTAGAGAATTTAGAGGAGAAAAACCCAACGAAAAAACTTTCAAAAAGTCTCACTAAAAACATCTCGAATAAATTAAATGTAAAATATCAAATATTGTATAAGGGTAAGTATGCATTTATTATTATTAACTGTATATATGGATTCAACACACAAAAAACCCCTAGGGAACTTCCATTGTATAGGGGTTACCCATCAAGCTTGTGATTTCAATAAATTCTTAAGGGGTTTTAGAGATTAGAGCGGAAAAACCCACCGAAAAAACTTTCAAAATGTCTCACTAAAAACAACTTGAATAAATTAAATGTAAAATATCAAATATTGTACAACCCTAAATATACATTATTTAATGATTATTAATGGTAATAATTCAATATTTCATATTCATTTTTACCGCCTTGTTATGCATCATAATTGACTATTTCTAGCAGCCAATATGCATTTTTTTAATGTGAGGGTATATATTTACAATTGGATTAATAATAATATTAATTTTATGGGTATATTAAAGTTTGAGTGAGTGAAGGTGGGTATGTATTACTACACAATATTGAATGTTACATGAGGGTGGATAAGGGTCTTTTAATAAATAATAATAATAATAATAATAAATATAAGGTGCATATTTACCTTCATCCATGATATTATGCAACATGTACTATTTTTTGAGGTTATTAATAATAACAAATATATGGTGAATATTTACCTTCACCCATGCTACTATGCAACATTTAATATTTCTTAAGAGTGCATACGACCATTATATTATCATTAAATGCATGGATATTCATTAGAAGTAGTTTTTAAATGCAATTTTTTTGGAGTTTGTGAATTTCATGTCCGAAGAAAAAATTTGTGGCCAAATCTTGATTTGTGTTTTTAAAAATAGTTTTTTTTATTACATATTTGGATTGAACACCCTAAAAAACTCTTGGGGCACTTGGATTATGAAGAGTTCACCTGTAAAACTTTTGAGTCTATTCATTATGGAATTAAAATATCAAAAACTATAAAGTGGACATAATAATTGATGTGAACTTCAAATGTGTGTTTTTTTTTGTTGGGCTATTGAACCTAGTATGAAAGAGATCTTGTAATGTCTTGTTATGTTATCTAAACATTTTGACTCCTTAAAATTACAAAAAAAAATAAATAATATTATAATTATTAATTAAAATATTTTGAATATTTCTAAATTACATGAACAAATTAATTATTAATAATTAAACTAGCTTAGATCCATCTTAACCCTCATTGAGAGGATCAATTTTGCAATAAAAAAAGAGGTTTACACTTCCATAGATTTGATCATTCTCTTCTGATCTAGAGTTAAAATGGATCTAGGATAGTTTCATTTTAAATTTGAATTTGTTATCAATGAACTCATGGGGATGTGCTCTAGATCTGAGTATGGAGAGATATCGTTAAGTAGTAGTGTGTAACAATAATATAACATAAAATTATATTAAAAAATAAATAAATTCATTTTAAACATACATGAAGGATCAAAATTTCTTAATGTGTATTAATCAAAATTTGTTAATGTGTATTAATTCTAAGTCCATCCAAAACCCCCACCTCTCGCTCAAGTGAGGCTGACATAAGGACGCTTAGTCTTGGCTCAACCATTGGCGGATAAAGGAGGAGATCATTTTGGAGAATAAGGATAATATTAAAAATACTATTACTTCTAAATTAAAGGATAAGTTATGGAATGATAAGAAGTTAGATGGAAAAAGAAACATAAGGTACTATAATGAGGTGATTTACCCCACTCTTGCTAACTAGAATTGTCTTTCTATCTTGACTAGTGTTAAGAAAAAAATGAACATTGCGAAGATAATAACTAATTCTCATGAGCTTTGATGTGAAACTTGACGTTGGTCTATTCCTAAAACACCTTGGGACAAAAGAATTTGTCACCTTTAAGATACTAAGAGTGTTGAATATGAAAAACACTTTCTCTTGGATTGCCTGACTTTTACTCACATCCGTTCTCATTTCCAAAACATTTTCCCCACTTCCAACCTTCTTGACTTGTTAAGTCAACAAAACTATGGTTGAAGGTGAAAAACACTTTCTCTTGAATTTCTTGACTTTTATTCACATCCGTTCTCATTTACAACACATTTGCCCCACTTCCAACCTTCTTGACTTGTTAAGTCAACAAAACTATAGTGATCGAGGAACGCATCTTTCTCTTCTTTTTTATCATAGAAATAACGTATTAAAGAGTCACAATTAATTTCTTTTACTTTCTTGAGGTCCGATAGACCATATTGATCTTAGTTGACATTAATCATCATCATCATTATTAATATAAAAAACAATACATTTCATAAAATTAAATAATAAGAAAACTATATATTTAGAATTTGATCCCTATAATTACTTTATTATTAAATAATAAAAAGAATATATATTTAGAATTTATCTATTTGGTTATATATAAAATATAAAATATGATTCATAATTTCTAGAAAATATTAGTTTTTAAATTTTAATTTATAACATTAGAAATCATAATTTCTATTGAACCAATAAGGTGGAAAATTTAGTCATATACAAAATAAAGAAAGGTTGATTTTGTTAATCTTTAAAATTTATCTGTACATGGAAGAACAATACTAGGCAAGAAGGGATTTCTAACCAATTGAACATATTTTTCATTTATGGAGTCTCTATGAGTGGATTAGATATTATGTAATTATAAGTAGATAAGGAGAGGTTAAAATGATATGAATTACAAACTTGAAAGTTTATAGAAAATTTGCAAGTAAATTTTTATGTCTTTTAGGCAATGGATCAATTTGCAAAAGTAAAAAAATTAATGGTTTTTAAACTTATTTTGCAGCATAAAAGTAGAGACATATATACCATACACAACAACAAAAGATAGAAAAATGATAAAGGAGTTCACCCCTCTTGAGCTACATCTCCTAGTCCAGCTTCCAATGTTGGGCCTCTTTCATTAAGTTCTCAAATATGTGATTTCATGGATTTACAATGCTCAGGATGTAAAAATAATGTCTCCAATGGCTCTAAAACACCAAAAAAATTGAAGCTAGGTTCTTGTTGGGCTCAATTTGGGAGAAAATTAAGAAAGTTGTGCTTTAGAGAAGTTTCGTTGTTAACTCCTCTACAAACTGGACTCCCTTGCTAAATGTTATGATAATTACACCTTTCCAAGAACCATTCAGCGACATTTTTGCCCAGCACCAATGAGATTCCCATCGTTTCGGGTGCAACTTGTCAATCTCTTTAAATGCACAATGAGCCATATGGTAGAAAAACTATGCCACATGGGGCAATGCACCGGGGGGTTGGGGATAACCACCCACCCTCATCGGCATAGCCCCTGAATCCTAAACCACAGTTCCATTGTTGTGACAAAACCTTGAGTTGGCCCCTGAATACCGTGCCTGACGATTTAGCACCGCTCATGGTTTCGACACTACCCATAAGTCCTAGGCTACGGCTAACCCTTAGCCCACCTCTACATCCACCTCCTTTCCAATGATGGTGGTCCTGTGGTATACCCTAGGACCTTGTCTTGGGGCCTTACCCCAAGCCCCTTGGTGTGAGCGCTAATCTACACCTCCACTGTAGTTATGTGCCCGGTGTCATGACCTTGCTCCAGGATTAAGCCCTGAGCCCTCAACTCCTTTGCATATGGTTCTATGGGTGTGAAGTGACTAGGGGCTAGGGGCTTAGCCCTATCCCCATTCCCCAATGGATCAACATCGAAACTTTAAATAACAAATGAGGACTATAGTGGTTAAGTTCCATTGGAAGTGCATTGGTAGAGTGCTACATTGGTTGGGAAGAGGCCTCGCATTCAAACCCTATGGAGGCTAGTTCGACCTTTAACAAAATTTTAGTCAATCTTGGGGTGCCATGTGGAAGCCCGTGATTGGGCCATGTGGCATCCTTTCATAGGTCCAAAATATACCATAGCAAATCAAATTTCAACAATTCTCAACCAATCACGTATAGCCACTTGGAAGCCTACCATTAGCCCAAAGTACATAGTCAACCTACATAGTCAGCCTATTAACTCATCGTACAGTCTGCCCAGTCATCAGTCTTGCACTTCAACCTGTAAAAAAATTAGTTGTTTATGAAAATGATTAGAGTGTGATATTTGGAGCATACGATATCAATTTTGAGAAATTCAAGTTGCATTGCATTCAGGGCGGCGAGGTATACATTTTGGCACTAATTTCGAGCAATTTAGAACACTTTCATTTTTGATAACTTTACTGACCCCCTGGATCGCTCCTCCCCACTAGAACCTTTTGGAACATCAAAAGATTATTTTAGTCAACAAATAGATGAGGGTAAAGTTCCCTCACCCTTCCAATCTCAATCTGATCTGAAAATGGGGCTCTTAGGCTTTTGTCTAACTTACAAGAACCTCTCCCACTTCCAAAGCTTTAATTTTTCCCAAGTCTTATTGATTAACCAATGCGGAATTGAGAATATGCCTGAAAATATAGTGTATGCTTATGCTTGTTTTAAACTGGTTATATGCTTTAAAAATATGTTGTTTTAACTGATAGGTAAATGTGCTTAAACATATATATGAATGCATGTAACAATGAATAAGGCAGCAGAGACAATGTAGCAATAAAGCAGACACATGAACAACAATATTAATTTGGAGTTCACCCACAACTCTTGGGCTATATTTTCCATGAGCTCTAAAACCATAGCTTAAATCCCACTACATAATAATGACCCTAAAATTGATTTAGTGAATAACTCTATTTGTTGAGGTGCGATCTATTTGTCAATTAATCTTGGTAAAGAGTATTGCACAAAGCTATGGTACCCCAATTCCAACGGTTAAAAAAAACAAGAAAAGTTAATTCATATTTAAACTTATAAATAAAAATAATAACATATTTTATAGGTTGCACCATTTTTTAATTTATATATTTTTATTGAGTAAATAATTTATATGTATATTTTTTATAAATGGAAAAGTGAATAATGATAATAATTGAGTTGGAAGTCAATTTACAATTCAATATAAGGGAGATGTGTAGGTGTAACATAAAAAAATATGTAAATATTTTCTTATTTTTGTAAAGTTAAGAGAAGTCAATAGTGGAAGAGCCAAAGGGAGGGAAACATCAACCTCTACCATAAAAAAAATCCATGAAACTAGACCAATACATACATACTTAGATTTCTTACTCTCGACATAAACAATCAAGACATAATTATCAATAAATAACACAAACAACCATTGGCCAGGTCGAGAGCCCTAACCTTAGGCTACACTTTGTTATCACCAAAAGAATGAGAGAAGATTGATCAAATACCAAACTAAGAGCGTCCACAATGTACACAAAAAAAGCACTAAAAACATGCACCAGAGACAACCTCACTTTCCCCAATCTTTGTATTTCGTTCGAGACCATAATCTTAAAACCCACCACTGCTACTACCACAAAACTTGTCATCATCATCCATAAAGACCCATAGGAATCATACCACCTTTTTTCCGTGCTACTCATCCTTAGAGGAGGAGGTGTTGGAGCCTGGAAGATCAATTTGTTCCCCACCCTGAAAGGAATGTGACTTTCCACATGCATTTATAAATATTTTTACATATCTGCTCAATATGTTGAATTTATATTAATATGTTTAATTTATATGATGTAAATGATTTGTAAACATTTACATGTAGACTCAATTAATGGTCCAACTATTTAAAAGCAAAAACAAAAATAATATTTTTTAATTGTAAAAATTCATATATATTACAAATAGCTCAAACTACCATTCCCAAAAATCTCAACAAAATAAGGCAAGAAAAACCATTAAAAAAAAAACATAATAACACTACCATTTTGAAAATCATTGCATTTAACATTTATCATTCTCAGTAACAATACCACTTTGAAAATCATTAGATTAAACATTTATTATATATATGACCTAATAAAACACAAACTATAATCTAAAAGTCCTTATAATTCTCGGAAACAATTCCACTTGGAAAATCATTACATTGAACATTTATTAGATGACATAATGGCAGACTGGGAAGTAAATACTAAAATATATAGTTTACTCAGGAATAAATACTAAAATACATGACTTTTCAGAAAATATGAGTTATTTATATAATGTTTTATATTTTTTTTCATTAATATATATCGTATATTCTACATTTCCTCTATTGATGGAAGCAATACTCTGCAAAACGATCAATACTCTCCGAAACTTAACTATTTGCCCAACAAATAACGAAGAAGCCATAAAGATTACAGAAATTATAGTTGAGAGCCATTTACAGGAAAAAAAATGCACACTTCAATGAAGTTTTAATTGCTTCTCACTGTATCAGAAATATTGAAAATTATATCAAAACTGTTATTCATTATAAATCATCATTTTTATGTAGAAGTCCCCAAATAAACCTGCAATGCGCCATGTACTCACTACTTATTCAATTAAAAAAAAAAAAAATCACTCTGGAAAGAATGAAATAGAGGTCACAGCCATAGCACCAAAACATTCGCTATTGAGATTATTCAAAAACCATGCTGGGGAGCGTCATGATGAGGCTGGTAATCTGCATCAACGGGCAATGCAGCATCCGGAGTATCATCACAATGAGGCTGGCAATCAGCAGCAATGGGAGAGGTAGCGTATGCAATGGCCTCAGAATAATGGCGCACTGTATTGTCAATGTCTCCCCAACTAGGCGAGGGTGTACCGGGTGTTAACACAGAAGGATCGGTATAGGTTCCAGTAACAATATTAACTGGAGGATCGGCATAGGTTCCAGTAACAATATTAACTGGACTGGCTACTCGAAAAATCCCGTGAACCGTTCCTGCAATAACTTTCTCTCTACACGCTATCAGGGTCAGAGGGTTTTCGGTTGGAAAATATGACCCAGAGAGTGAGAGTATATGAAATATTCCAGGAAAATTTGTGACTAAACCAGCCGTGGAGATTGTAACATTAGAGACCGTTCCTGTGGCGCTTATCACGAAGAGCTCTTCTACCTGAAGACTTTCTAAAATTCCATGCAAGCACTGAACTATATCAGCCCCAGGTTCAACTTCTAGAACGTGAAGCATCAATGGAACAGGGGCTTTTTCTTCGGTATATTCTTCAACTGTTTGGTGTTGGTCGCGCTCTTCCAAAGCAGGCTGAGTGCTAAGCGCAGCTTCAGAGTTGGCCATGGTAGCAGAGGAAGATGGTGAAGCCATTTACCACTAGGGATTCAACTGTGCAGGGAACAATAAAAAAATTACTCAGATGGAGATATACTATCGAAGTGATCAAAATAAGAGAGACAATCCTACTTAAACCCTAGGGTTCAAAAATAAACTCTGCTATAAAAACCTGCATGAAAATTTATGTAAACATTAGAATTAAAAATAAAATATATATACCTTAGCTAGCAGGTTGCAAGTTGGTGCTCCAATGAAAATATCCAGAGAATTTACTTTGATTCAGGAAAAAATTATCTTTATCAGGTTGCAGCACTAGTTCTGTTTTCAAAACCTTATTTTTGAAGATGGGTTCCCTCTCTTTTATAAGTTATATAAACTAAATTTTATCGTTGTAATTTAGTGAGCGAGATGAAAGAATTAATAAAGATTATTTGACCCGGGACAAACCCATCCATCTTTACAACATCGTGTCCCTCTGTTTTCCAAGTCAAATATGGGTTAATATTAAAGAATCGAATAAGTTTAATTTTATAATCTTTTAGTTAAAAAATTAATAAAAAACAGTAAGTAATACTAAAAATTAATAAAAATTCTTATGTAAATATCAAATTTGACTAGGGCACATGCATCAAACCCATTTATATGGAATTTTTTTGGTATAAAAATTAATATTTTATTAAATTTAATTTACTTTGCATGTTTGAATTTGTCCATCATATTGAAAATATCAATAAAATTCTAAATTATTAAATAAGTATTTTAAATGTCAAATAATAAAATAAGAAGTTGAGGTGAAATTTTGATTTGTGTTATTTAAATTGTTTTGACTTTGTATATGGAGTCAACACCTTGAAAAACACTTATGGCACTTCCATTGTATACTGGTTACCCACCATGATTGTGATTTCAATAAATTCCTCGAGGATTTTAGAGAATTTAGAGCAGAAAAACCCATAGATTTTTGTTTCAAAGAGTCTCACCAAAAACAACTCCAATAAATTAAATGTAAAATATCAAATATTGTATAACGGTAACTATGCATTTATTATTATTAACTGTATATATGGATTCAACACCCTGAAAGACCCTAGCGCACTTCCATTGTATAGGGGTTACCCATCAAACTTGTGATTCCAATAAATTCCTAACTGATTTTAGAGAATTTAGAATGGAAAAACCCACCGAAAACAACTTTCAAAAAGTCTCACTAAAAGCAACTCGAATAAATTACATGTAAAATATCAAATATTGTATAAGGGTAAGTATGCATTTATTATTATTAACAGTATATATGGATTTAGCACCTAAAAAAACCCTAGGTCACTTCCATTGTATAGGGGTTACCCATCAAGCTTGTGATTTCAATAAACTTGTGAACGATTTTAGAGAATTTAGAGTGGAAAACCCAACAAAAAAACTTTCAAAAAGTCTCACTAAAAACAACTGGAATAAATTAAATGTAAAATATCAGATATTGTATAAGGGTAAGTATGCATTTATTATCTCACTAAAAACAACTCCAATAAATTAAATGTAAAATATCAAATGTTGTATAACCTTAAGTATGCATTTATTATTATTAACTATATATATGGATTCAACACCCTGAAAAACCTAAGGGCACTTCCATTGTATAGGGGTTATCCATCAAACTTGTGATTCCAATAAATTCTTGATGGATTTTAGAGAATTTAGAGTGGAAAAACCCACGAAAAAAAACTCTTAAAAGGTCTCACTAAAAGAAACTCGAATAAATTACATGCAAAATATCAAATATTGTACAAGGGTAAGTATGCATTTATTATTATTAACTGTATATATGGATTCAACACCCTAAAAACCCCTAGGTCACTTCCATTGTATAGGGGTTACCCATCAAGCTTGTGATTTCGATAAACTCATGAAGGATTTTAGAGAATTTAGAGGAGAAAAACCCAACGAAAAAACTTTCAAAAAGTCTCACTAAAAATAACTCGAATAAATTAAATGTAAAATATCAAATATTGTATAAGGGTAAGTATGCATTTATTATTATTAACTATATATATGGATTCAACATACAAAAAAGCCCTAGGGAACTTCCATTGTATAAGGGTTACCCATCAAGCTTGTGATTTCAATAAATTCTTAAGGGGTTTTAGAGATTAGAGTGGAAAAACCCACCGAAAAAACTTTCAAAAAGTCTCACTAAAAACAACTTGAATAAATTAAATGTAAAATATCAAATATTGTACAACCGTAAGTATACATTATTTAATTATTATTAATGGTAATAATTTGATATTTCATATTCATTTTTACTGCCTTGTTATGCATCATAATTGACTATTTCTACCACCCAATATGCATTTTTTTAATGTGATGGTATATATTTACAATAGGATTAATAATAATATTAATTTTATGGGGTATATTAAAGTTTGAGTGAGTGAAGGTGGGTATGTATTACTACACAATATTGAATGTTACATGAGGGTGGATAAGGATCTCTTAATAAATAATAATAATAATAATAATAATAATAATAAATATAAGGTGTATATTTACCTTCATCCATGATATTATGCAACATTTACTATTTTTTGAGGTTATTAATAATAACAAATATATGGTGAATATTTACCTTCACCCATGATACTATGTAACATTTAATATTTCTTAAGAGTGCATATGACCATTAGATTATCACTAAATGCTTGGATATTCATTAGAAGTAGTTTTTAAATGCAATTCTTTTGGAGTTTGTGAATTTCATGTCCGAAGAAAAAATTTGTGGCCAAATCTTGATTTGTGTTTTCTAAAATAGTTTTTTTATTACATATTTGGATTGAACACCCTAAAAACCTCTTGGGGCACATAGATCATGAAGATTTCCCCTGTAAAACTTTTGAGTCTATTCATTATGGAATTAAAATATCAAAAACTATAATGTGGACATAATAATTGATGTGAGCTTCAAATGTGTGTTTTTTTTTTGTTGGCTATTGAGCCTAGTATGAAAGAGATATTGTAATGTCTTGTTATGTTATCTAAACATTTTGACTCCTTAAAATTACAAAAAAAAAAAAATAATAATTATAATTATTAATTAAAATATTTTGAATATTTCTAAATTACATAAAAAAATTAATTATTAATAATTAAACTAGCTTAGATCCATCTTAACCCTCATTGAGAGGATCAATTTTGCAATAAAAAAAGAGGTTTACACTTCGATAGATTTCATTTCTCTTCCGATCTTAGAGTTAAAATGGATCTAGCTTTTATTTTAATTTTGAATTTGTTATCAATGAATTCATGGGGATGTGCTCTAGATTTGAGTATCGAGAGATATCATTAAGTAGTAGCGTGTAACAATAATATAACATAAAATTATATTAAAAAATAAATAAATTCATTTTAAACATACATGAAGGATCAAAATTTCTTAATGTGTATTACTTCTAAGTCCATCCAAAACCCCCACCTCTCGCTCAAGTGAGGCTGACATAAGGATGCTGAGTCTTGGCTCAACCATTGGGGGATAAAGGAGGAGATCATTTTGGAGAATAAGGATAATATTAAAAATACTATTACTTCTAAATTTAAGGATAAGTTATGGGATGATCAGAAGTTAGATGGAAAAAGAAACATAAGGTATTATAATGAGGTGATTAACCCCACTCTTGCTAACTAGAATTGTCTTTCTATCTTGACTAGTGTTACAAAAAAAATGAACATTGTGAAGATAAGAACTAATTCTCATGAGCTTTGATGTGAAACTTAACGTTGGTCTATTCCTAAAACACCTTGGGATAAAAGAATTTGTCACCTTTAAGATACTAAGAGGGTTGAATATGAAAAACACTTTCTCTTGGATTGCACGACTTTTACTCACATCCGTTCTCATTTCCAAAACATTTTCCCCACTTCCAACCTTCTTGACTTGTTAAGTCAACAAAACTATGATTGAAGGTGAAAAACACTTTCTCTTGAATTTCTTGACTTTTATTCACATCCGTTCTCATTTACAACACATTTGCCCCACTTACCTTCTTGACTTGTTAAGTCAACAAAACTATAGTGATCTAGGAACGCTTCTTTCTCTTCTTTTTGATCATAGAAATAACGTATTAAAGAGTCACAATTAATTTCTTTTACTTTCTTGAGGTCCGATAGACCATATTGATCTTAGTTGACATTAATCATCATCATCACTATTAATATAAAAAATAGTACATTTCATGTAATCAAATAATAAAAAAACTATATATTTAGAATTTGATCCCTATAATTACTTTATTATTAAATAATAAAAAGAATATATATTTAGAATTTATCTATTTGGTTATATATAAAATATAAAATATGATTCATAATTTCTAGAAAATATGATTCATAATTTAATTTAATTTATAGTTTTTAAATTTTAATTGATAACAATAGAAATCATAATTTCTATTAATCCAATAAGGTGGAAAATTTAGTCATATACAAAATAAAGAAAGGTTGATTTTGTTAATCTTTAAAATTTATCTTTACATGGAAGAACAACACTAGGCAAGAAGGGATTTCTGACCAATTGAACATATTTTTCATTTATGGAGTCTCTATGAGTGGATTAGATATTATGTAATTATAAGTAGAGATAAGGAGAGGTTAAAATGATATGAATTACAAACTTAAAGGTTTCTAGAAAATTTGCAAGTAAATTTTTATGTCTTTTAGGCAATGGATCAATTTGCAAAAGTAAAAAAAATAATGGCTTTTAAACTTATTTTGCGGCATAAAAGTAGAGACATATATACCATACACAACAACAAAAGATAGAAAAATGATAAAGGAGTTCACCCCTCTTGAGCTACATCTCCTAGTCCAGCTTCGAATGTTGGGCCTCTTTCATTAAGTTCTCAAATATGTGATTTCATGGATTTACAATGCTCACGATGTAAAAATAATGTCTCCAATGGCTCTAAAACACTAAAAAAATTGAAGCTAGGTTCTTGTTGGGCTCAATTTGGGAAAAAAATGAGAAAGTTGTGCTTTAGAGAAGTTTCGTTGTTAACTCCTCTACAAAATGGACTCCCTTGCTAACTGTTATGATAATTACACCTTTCCAAGAACCATTCAATGACATTTTTGCTGAACACCAATGAGATTCCCATCGTTTCGGGTGCAACTTGTCAATCTCTTTAAATGCACGATGAGCCATATGGTAGAAAAACTATGCCACATGGGGCAATGCGCCGGGGTGTTGGGGATAACCACCCACCCTCATCGGCATAGCCCCTGAATCCTAATCCACAGTTCCATTGTTGTCACAAAACCTCGGGTTGGCCCCTGAATACCACGCCTGACGATTTAGCACCGCTCATGGTTTCGACACTACCCATAAGTCCTAGGCTAGGGCTAACCCTTAGCCCACATCTACATCAAGCTCCTTTCCAATGATGGTGGTCCTGTGGTATACCCTAGGACCTTGTCTTGGGGCCTTACCCCAAGCCCCTTGGTGTGAGCGCTAATCTACACTTCCACTGTAGTTATGTGCCCGATGTCATGACCTTGCTCCAGGATTAAGCCCTGAGACCTCAACTCCTTTGCATATGGTTCTATGGGTGTGAAGTGACTAGGGGCTAGGGGCTTAGCCCTAGCCTCATTCCCCAATGGATCAACATCGAAACTTTAAATAACAATTGAGGACTATAGTGGTTAAGTCCCATTGGCAGTGCATTGGTAGAGTGCTACGTTGATTGGGAAGAGGTCTTGCATTCAAACCCTGTGGAGGATAGTTCAACCTTTAACAAAATTTTAGTCAATCTTAGGGTGCCATGTGGCAACCCGTGATTGGGCCACGTGGCATCCTTTCATAGGTCCAAAATATACCACAGCAAATCAAATTTCAACAATTCTCAACCAATCACGTATAGCCACTTGGAAGCCTACCATTAGCCCAAAGTACATAGTAAACCTACATAGTCAGCCTATTAAGTCATCGTACAGACTGCCCAGTCATCAGTCTTGCACTTCAACCTGTAAAAAAATTAGTTGTTTATGAAAATGATTAGAATGCGATATTTGGAGCATACGATATCAATTTTGAGAAATTCAAGTTGCATTGCGTTCAAGGTGGCGAGGTATACATTTTGGCACTAATTTCGAGCAATTTAGAACACTTTCATTTTTGAGAACTTTACTGACCCCCTGGATCGCTCCTCCCCACTAGAACCTTTTGGAACATCAAAAGACTATTTCAGTCAACAGATAGATGAGGGTAAAGTTCCCTCACCCTTCCAATCTCAATCTAATCTGAAAATGGGGCACTTAGGCTTTTTTTGACTTACAAGAACCTCTCCCACTTCCAAAGCTTTATTTTTTCCCATGTCTTATTGATTAATCAATGCGGAATTGAGAATATGCCTGAAAATATAGTGTATGCTTATGCTTGTTTTAAACTGGTTATATGCTTTAAAAAAATGTTGTTTTAACTCATAGGTAAATGTGCTTAAACATATATATGAATGCATGTAACAGTGAATAAGGCAGCAGAGGCAATGCAGCAATAAAGCAGACACATGAACAACAATATTAATTTGGAGTTCACCCACAACTCTTGGGCTACATCTCCATGAGCTCTAAAGCGATAGCTTAAATCCCGATGCATAATAATAACCTTAAAATTGATTTAGTGAATAACTCTATTCGTTGAGGTGCGATGTATTTGTCAATTAATCTTGCTAACGAGTATTGCACAAAGCTATGGTACCCCAATTCCAACGGTTAAAAAAAACAAGAAAAGTTAATTCATATTTAAACTTATAAATAAAAATAATAACATATTTTATAGGTTGTGCCATTTTTTAATTTATATATTTTTATTTAGTAAATAATTATATATGTATATTTTTTATAAATGGAAAAGTGAATAATGATAATAATTGAGTTGGAAGTCAATTTACAATTCAATATAAGGGAGATGTGTAGGTGTAGCATAAGAAAATATGTAAATATTTTCTTATTTTTGTAAAGTTAAGAGAAGTCAATAGAGGAAGAGGCAAAGGGAGGGAAACATCAACCTCTACCATAAAAAAAATACATGAAACTAGACCAATACATACATACTTAGATTTCTTACTCTCGACGTAAACAATCAAGACATAATTATCAATAAATAACACAAAAAACCAGTGGCCAGGTCAAGAGCCCTAACTTTAGGCTACACTTTGTTGTCACCCAAAGAATGAGAGAAGATTGATCAAATACCAAACTAAGAGCGTGCACAATGTACACAAAAAAAGCACTAAAAACATGCACCAGAGACAACCTCGCCCCAATCTTTGTATTTCGTTCGAGACCATAATCTTAAAACCCACTAATGCTACTACCACAAAACTTGTCATCATCATCCATAAAGACCCATAGGAATCATACCACCTTTTTTCCGTGCTACTCATCCTTAGAGGAGGAGTTGTTGGAGCCTCGAAGATCAATTTGTTCCCCACCCTGAAAGGAATGTGACTTTCCACATGCATTTATAAATATTTTTACATATCTGCTCAATATGTTGAATTTATATTAATATGTTTAATTTATATGATGTAAATGATTTGTAAACATTTACATGTAGGCTCAATTAAATAATAATAAAAGTTAAAAGCAACATAGAGCCCAATATGGGGAAGATGTTGTAGTGCTCCTAAAAAGTAATAAAAATAATAAAATTCATTTGTTATATTGTACGTTTTTTTTTTATTAACAAAATTATGTATAACTTTTTAGATAATAGAAAATCATAATATACATATTAGATTAAAATATATAACATATAAGTAGTAACTATAAGTTAAGATCCATTTTAGCTTATAAATTAAAATAATGATTTAGTAACCATATTTAAATTTAATTAATAACCACATAAAAACTTTAATACTTACAATAAAGTGGCAATATAGCAATATTTTAAATCATGGATATTTGATGCAGGAGCATCCAGCTCTGAGGAGACACAAAGTGGTTGACAGTCTCATGAAGAGACCAGAACACAGTCATTTATTTTTAACTGGACAGGTGTTAGGCTTGTCAGTTCTGTTACTTTATTTTACTTGTTTTATTTTATTTTATTTGTCAGAAGGTTGATAGGATTAGGACAATTATAGTTGTGCACTGTTACTTTTTAATAGGAATTAGTAACAGAAAAATAATTGATAGTTAATCAATTCTTTAAAAACAATACATTAGTTAAGGACAGTTAAAGAACTAATAAACAATTACCCTTCTGTTGGGGCAGTTCTACCAAGAACAGTTATGCTTCATGAGGATAAAAGCAGAAAGAAAGACATTGTACGAGATTCCTCAAACAGAGAAAAGAAAGATATACAGTCATTCTCCAGATTAAATATATTTCATCATTCGATATCAAATTATATCATCACTGTAATACTACTTTGCATGCATTATAATAAATTTCTGTGTAACAATTGAAGTTAGAATAACAAAACAGAGGACCGACAAGAAGAACTGAACAACACAGAGTTGCAATCACCACCTACAGACAAGAGAATGAGAATGAAAATGCAGATAATCTACAGATAGAGTGAGGCTAACGGACAGCGCAGAGCTAGCATTTAAATGTCAAAGACAGACAGAACGAGGGTTCAGGCAAACATTTACATTTCCAGGTAAACCGAAACCAAATTATATGTTACATTTATAAATATAGCAAATGCCGGAATGAATACATATGCAATCGAAACGTTTCATTCATATATTGTTAATCAAAATTAACACAGTCCAAAACATTCATTTTTTCTTCCGAACAAAATTGCCATTAAAAAGTCAGAGATTCGAAACAGAGTTTCGAGCAACATATGTATAACCAGAAATCAAATCAGTTACAGCCATAGCCATCAACGGAACCGACAGATAAGGGTTTGGATTAACCCTAGGGTTTTAAATAACCGAACAACAAGAAGTGACAGGAGGAGGGTTCGAAACCCTGAACCATTAAGAACAAATCTATACAAATCTATACAGTGCGATGGCTTGAAGCCATTAAAAAAACCCAACAAGGGTTTGAACAGAAAAAGTTCAATGACAATGTTACAGGAGTAAGGCCGAGACTACGAACAGAGCCAAAGAACACAATTACACAGACAACAGAGAATTCTTTTGTTTCAACAGCGAGGATGGACTACCCTAGAACCAGAACCAAACTACAAGCAACTACAATCATCTATAGGTAAAGACGCTACCCGTAAGAGCCGAGTGGAAGAGCTGTTCAGAGAGAAAGGAACACCTCGAGCCACGGGGTCAGCCACCTGAGCTCACCTACAACCAAACAAGCACAGGTTAGAAACCTGTACAAATATATATAACCATTCGAAGTTGAAAACAGAACCGGTGGGGACAAGAAACCTTACCAGGAGCCATGGAAGCCGAGAAGAATACCAACACCAAAACAAAACCCTGAAAAGACCAGTAGCGAGAGTGATCAGAACCTGAAGGAGAAGGGCGAAAACATGATAGTAAAGAACCATTGCTTACCTGCACAGTAAGGGCGAAGCGCAGAAGCTTGGAGAAAAGACCTGTCATGGACGAAATCATCAGTTAAACGAGTTGGAACAGCATTGGTATCAAAAAAATAACCAGATAAACACACAGTGAACAGGTTGTTATCGTGTAGAGCCAAAGGTGCCTTCACAGGCCGCCAAGGTCTCACCTCCCATAGCTGTCGAAGATCAAAGGGAATCCCACAGTCGGCGCTCGAACCAGAACAAGAGAGGGGCAGAGTTTCCCCACAGACGCAACAAAGTAATGCAAATGATGAAATGACAGAGTAAGGGTTGACAAAAGTTGGGTTGCGTGTGAGGAGAACCGGCAAGTGTGGGTGGCAACCAGTTAAGACCATTCTAGAAACCCTAAAACCGTTTTCGAGGAGCGCATGAAACATTAAAGTCAAACATAAAGTTCATCCAGACGCGGGTCATTTCAACCAGAGATATTTTGTAAACGGCGGGAGGCCATCATAAGTGGTATCAGAGCTATTTTCTTGAGTTAGAACTAATGGAACAGGTAGAAGGTGAAGGTGAAGGAAGAGG
>APFE031667099.1:29921-45577 GCA_000404065.3 Pinus taeda
TTAAAATATATAAGATATAAATAGTAGTTATAAATTAAGGTCCATTTTACCATATAAATTGAAATAATAATTTTGTAACCATATTTAAATTTCATTAGGAAGCACATAAAAACTTAATACTTACGATATAACACTATTTTTAACCATGGATATTCACCCCCACATTACAATGGATTATTAACTTGTAAATGAGCTTTGTTACAATACCATGGGCCAATACAATGGCTCATCAATACCACATAACTAAAAAGAATCTCTCATTTCACTCTATATATATAATTTTATTACATTTTAAAGTGATAGACACTCTGCAACCAAATATAGAAGATATATTATTATGTTATGTTATCTAAACATTTTGAGTGGTCAAACTATTTAAAAGCAAAAACAAAAATAATATTTTTTAATTGTAAAAATTCATATATATTACAAATAGCTCAAACTACCATTCCCAAAAATCTCAACAAAATAAGGCAGGAAAAACCATTAAAAAAAAAATACATAATAACACTACCATTTTGAAAAAAATTACATTTAACATTTATCATAAATTCTTAGTAACAATACCACTTTGAAAATCATTAGATTAAACATTTATTATATATATGACATAATGGAACACAAACTATAATCTAAAAGTCCTTATAATTCTGGGAAACAATTCCACTTGGAAAACCATTACATTGAACATTTATTATATGACATAATGGCAGACTGGGAAGTAAATACTAAAATATATAGTTTACTCAGGAATAAATACTAAAATACATGACTTTTCAGAAAATATGAGTTATTTATATAATGTTTTATATTTTTTTTCATTAATATATATATGGTATATTCTGCATTTCCTCTATTGATGGAAGCAATACTCTGCAAAACAATCAATACTCTCCGAAACTTAACTATTTGCCCAACAAATAACGAAGAAGCCATAAAGATTACAGAAATTATAATTGACAGCCATTTACAGGAAAAAAAAATGCACACTTCAATGAAGTTTTAATTGCTTCTCACTGTATCAGAAATATTGAAAATTATATCAAAACTGTTATTCATTATAAAACATCATTTCTATGTAGAAGTCCCCATATAAACCTGCAATGCGCCATGTACTCACTACTTATTCAATTAAAAAAAAAAAAAAAATCACTCTGGAAAGTATGAAATAGAGGTCACAGCCATAGCACCAAAACATTCGCTATTGAGATTATTCAAAAACCATGCTGGGGAGCGTCATGATGAGGCTGGTAATCTGCATCAACGGGCAATGCAGCATCCGGAGTATCATCACAATGAGGCTGGCAATCAGCAGCAATGGGAGAGGTAGCATATGCAATGGCCTCAGAATAATGGCGCACTGTATTGTCACTGTCTTCCCAATTGGGCGAGGGTGTACGGGGTGTTAACACAGAAGGATCGGTATAGGTTCCAGTAACAATATTAACTGGAGGATCGGCATAGGTTCCAGTAACAATATTAACTGGACTGGCTGCTCGAAGAATCCCGTGAACCGTTCCTGCAATAACTTTCTCTTTACACGCTATCAGGGTCAGAGGGTTTTCGGTTGGAAAATATGACCCAGAGAGTGAGAGTATATGAAATATTCCAGGAAAATTTGTGACTAAACCAGCCGTGGAGATTGTAACATCAGAGACCGTTCCTGTGGCGCTTATCACGAAGAGCTCTTCTACCTGAAGACTTTCTAAAATTCCATGCAAGCACTGAACTATATCAGCCCCAGGTTCAACTTCTAGAACGTGAAGCATCAATGGAACAGGGGCTTTTTCTTCGGTATCTTCTTCAACTGTTTGGTGTTGGTCGCGCTCTTCCAAAGCAGGCTGAGTGCTAAGCGCAGCTTCAGAGTTGGCCATGGTAGCAGAGGAAGATGGTGAAGCCATTTACCACTAGGGATTCAACTTTGTAGGGAACAATAAAAAAATTACTCAGATGGAGGTATACTACCGAAGTGATCAAAATAAGAGAGACTATCCTACTTAAACCTTAGGGTTCAAAAATAAACTCTGCTATAAAAACCTGCATGAAAATTTATGTAAACATTAGAATTAAAAATAAAATATATATACCTTAGCTGGTTGGTATATATACCTTAGCAGGTTGCAAGTTGGTGCTCCAATGAAAATATCCAGAGAATATATCCAGAGAATTTACTTTGATTCTGGAAAAAATTATCTTTATCAGGTTGCAGCACTAGCTCTGTTTTCAAAACCTTATTTTTGAAGATGGGTTCCCTCTCTTTTATAAGTTAAATAAACTAAATTTTATCGTTGTAATTTTATGGTTAATTCATATTTAAACTTATAAATAAAAATAATAACATATTTTATAGGTTGTACCGTTTTTTTAATTTATATATTTTTATTGAGTAAATAGTTTATACTTATATTTTTTATAAATGGAAAAGTGAATAATGATAATAATGAGTTGGAAGTCAATCTAAAATTCAATATAAGGGAGATGTGTAGGTGTAACATAAGAAAATATGTAAATATTTTCTTATTTTTGTAAGGTTAAAGAAGTCAATAATGGAAGAGCCAAAGAGAGAGAAACATCAACCTATACCATAAAAAAAAATCCATGAAACTAGACCAATACATACATACTTAGATTTCTTACTCTCGACTTAAACAATCAAGACATAATTATCAATAAATAACACAAAAAACCATTGGCTAGGTCGAGATCCCTAACCTTAGGCTACACTTTGTTGTCGCCCAAAGAATGAGAGAATATTGATCAAATACCAAACTAAGAGCTTCCACAATGTACACAAAAAAAGCACTAAAAACATGCACCAGAGACAACCTCACTTGCCGCAATCTTTGTATTTTGTTCGAGACCATAATCCTAAAACCCACTAGTGCTACTACCACAAAACTTGTCATCATCATCCATAAAGACCCATAGGAATCATACCACCTTTTTTCAGTGCTACTCATCCTTAGAGGAGGAGGTGTTGGAGCCTGGAAGATCAATTTGTTCCCCACCTTGAAAGGAATGTGACTTTCCACATGCATTTATAAATATTTTTACATATCTACTCAATATGTTGAATTTATATTAATATGTTTAATTTATATGATGTAAATGATTTGTAAACATTTACATGTAGGCTCAATTAAATAATACTAAAAGTTAAAAGCAACATAGAGCCCAATATGGGGAAGATGTTGTAGTGCTCCTAAAAAGTAATAAAAATAATAAAATTCATTTGTTATATTGTAAGTTTGTTTTTATTAACAAAATTATGAATAATTTTTTAGATAATAGAAAATCATAATATACATATTAGATTAAAATATATAACATATAAGTAGTAACTATAAGTTAAGATCCGTTTTAGCTTATAAATTAAAATAATGATTTAGTAACCATATTTAAATTTAATTAATAAGCACATAAAAACTTTAATACTTACAATAAAGTGGCAATATAACAATATTTTAAATCATGGATATTCATGCCCACTTTACCATAGATATTATTAAATTGTAAATAGGCTTTGTTACAATAGATGGCCAATCAATACCACATGCCAAAAAACCATCTTTCATTTCACAATCAAAATATTTTATAACCATTTTATTTAAAAAAAATTATAATATTTCAATTAACATTTTTCATTTCACAATCAAATATTTTATAATATTTATAATTAAATTTATTTCTATAAACAATTTTTAAATCAAATTAAAAAGGAAAAAAATAACAATACTTTTGAGATAATCTAAACCTTCTACACATTTAAAATATATAGATATAAATAGTAGTTATAAATTAAGGTCCATTTTACCATATAAATTGAAATAATAATTTTGTAACCATATTTAAATTTCATTAGGAAGCACATAAAAACTTAATACTTACGATATAACATGATTTTTAACCATGGATATTCACCCCCACATTACAATGGATTATTAACTTGTAAATGAGCTTTGTTAGAATACCATGGGCCAATACAATGGCTCATCAATACCACATACCTAACAACCATTTCTCATTTTACAATCAAGATATACCACATACCTAAAAACGATCTCTCATTTCACTATATATATATAATTTTATTACATTTTAAAGTGATAGACACTCTGCAACCAGATACAGAAGATATATTATTATGTTATGTTATTTAAACATTTTGATTGGTCAAACTACTTAAAAGAAAAAACAAAAATAATAAAAATAAATTTCTACTATTTTAAACATTTTTTTTTAATTGTAAAAATTCATATATATTACAAATAGCTCAAACTACCATTCCCGAAAATCTCAACAAATTTTAGAACAAAATAAGGGAGGAAAAACCATTAAAAAAAAAAAACATAATAGCACTACCATTTTGAAAAGGAGTAGTCTACGTAGGCTGTAGAATGGCTCGTTTTCCAGCACCGGCCAGAAAACCGTCTGGCTCTAGCCAACAGAAACCTCTCTACCCCCCGCCACCATCCCTTAGCTCCGCCACCCTCTTTCTTCGCCACCCTCCCCTGACAATCCTGACATTCCCTCTCATTCTCTGACAAAAAAATCAGAATGCAGGCGCCTGACATCCCCTCACCAATCTGGGACGAGCTGGAGTATTATGGTAGGTTCGAAATGGTCACCCGCACGCAGAGCTGCAATTACTCTTCGACCTGCAGAGCTGCAATTACTCTTCGACATGCAGAGCTGCAATTACTCTTCAATCACATAAATTAGCAGAAACGGAGAATGCCGAACGTTGTGGCCCAGCTGATGGGTCTTGAACTTATGCCAGACGAGCCCGTTCCTAACGATCATTCCAGGCGAAACTCCGTCAGCGGCAGGCAAGAGCAAAAGGCTTCTAAAGTCCAGTCCATTAGAATATCTCAAAATGCGAACAGATCTCACATCGTTAGGGAACATCCTCAAGAAAAACAGCTGGAAGAGTTCAAGCGTGAGTTCGAAGCTTACGAAATTCAGCAAAACAGAGATTATTCTCAGTATTTTCAATCGGAAAACCAAAATAATGTCATCTCTACCGCCAGAAAAAATCACGACCAGAAGTTGTTAAGGGAAGAAAACATTACACCAGAAAATACCAGACAAAGCAACCGCGAGTAGTCCAAAAAACTTCTGCAGGCACTGGAATTTATTCATTGAAATAAAGAGAATCTTGGAAGTGTGCTGGAAGATAGATATTCCTTGCAAGGAAAACTAGCAGAACCACAGGAAATAACCTCCTCACAATGTGCAAGAGCCACAAAGGTACCGAATGGGTCAATGTTTCGTTGCAGGTCAAAACCTCCTTTCGCTGATGAAGTTGCTCCTTTTCGCACTTCTCGTCATGACAAAGGAGCAAAAGTACTCTCTCCAAACAATAATACTAGAAATTTAAGTTGTTCACTAACGTCTAAGAAAACCCTCCTCAAGCGTCCTTCAGAAACTGCCCACGTCACCAAGCCTTCATATCCTGGAAGTCATCCATATCAATGCTCAAAAACCGAGTAAGCGTTAACAACAACAACAAAACGTTGAGGTTCTCAAAGGACGTGATCAATCCCAGAGAAATTGCAACAGAAATCGTGAAGCAGGCGAAGGAAAACGCAATGACTAAAGCTTCACAGAAGGTCACTGCAAATCAAGATTTTGGAAGCTCTGCTTCATCTTCCACCTCCACAAGAAGAAATTTACGGAGAGTAGAATCACTAGGCATAGTTGAAGCAGATAGTCCATCAACTCTTAAAATGATCTCAAACCACTCTGGGAAAACTAGCCCTAGAATGGTAATTTCCCCTTGGTGTAATGATGAGGAGCTTTCGAAACATTCAAATTGTTCTCAGAGCAAGCCCAATTCACCTGTGCCGAGGTGAATTAGCACATTCAAATTGTTCTCAGAGCAAGCCCAATTCTCTGTAGTATGTGGCTCTTATTAGTATGGTATTAGTACTTGTAAGCTGTCTTATTGTAATGGCATATATCACAATGATATTTTCTAGTGCAAGTCATTGAAATGCATCGTATTACCATGATTATCTTCTTTATGGAGTATAAATCTAATTCCTGCCATCTCCACCTCCATCTTTGGAGGTTTATAAAGTTCATCATGAATGTCATTTGTTTATTGATAGATCTTTAAATACAACCAGTTTATTTATTTGTTTATGGATTTTCTGGATGCAAACAAGTTCAACCAGTGAAAAGAACATATACTATTATGATTGAATGTTGATCTTTGCTCTGAGCAGTGGTCAAATATTTTCAGGAGTTGATGTATAAGTTGATTACTGTGATTGTTTTCTTCATGCAGTTTGGGCTTAAGTTCTTCATGAAAAATGAGATTCTCAACAGAATAGCTCATCACACATGTTATCTGTTTATTGATAGATTCTTTAAATGCAAGAAGCATATTTATTTGTTCATGGATTCTCTGAATACAAGCAAGTTAAAATCACTAAAAACACCATATATTACTTTTATGATTGAATGGGGATATTTTCTCTGAGCAGTGTTCAAATACTTTCAAGAGTTCATGTACAAGGTTATTGGCAACTATTACTAAACTGTGCTTGCCCTGTATATGTATCATACATACACCAGATTAGACTTCTTGCTAGGGTTGAACACAGGAACACCCATTTGGAGTTTCGATTAATCTGAGTAGCTCTTAACATTTGGTCCATCAATGAATCCTTTAGTTTCCTTAGAGAAATTAAATAAAGAAATGACTCCCACAAATGTTACTGAATGGGTGATTAACTGAATAGGAATACGCGCATCAAAAGCTGCAAATAACTGATAACAAAGTTCATAAAATTTAGAAGAAATGCCTACATCTGGGGTTTGGAGTCGTTTATTTCAATTTACAGGTCTATTATTTCAATTTACAGCAAGCAATTAATACAGTATAACAGCATTCCAGGTACCTAAATCTCACAGTTTGCTTTGAGATTGCAGAGGGATTCTCCCCTATGGTGTGAAAGCACTACTGTGAAGTGCAGGGAGGTTCCTTGAGGTGAGAGTGTGCATTATCTAGTTATCTTGGAACCCTTCCAATTTCTAGCATTAGGACTGACATGGAAAGGAAGTTGGCAATCTGTGGTGCACACATTGAAACATCCACGAGGATGAGATCACCCATCACAAGCATTGAATTATGTCAGCTAACAAGTCTAGGTAAGGGTCCTAAACATAATCACTATAAATGGAAAAATAATAATATGTTGTGGACAAGTAGAAAACTACAGAGTAAATGTCTTTGGAAAGAAGAGTTAAACCATTTATTTGAATCCCCGTGAATCTTGCAAACTTGTCAGTAGCTATCATAGTGACATTGCCTCGAAGAGAATCTCTAATTAAACAAGCTATCCCATCTGAACCTCAAATGCCACCAGAGCACTTCATCTCCTATCTGCAAATAGAACACTAATGAAACCCAAGAATATTGAGAAATAGTGGGAACTCGCATGGGTCTCATTAACAAAGAGAATATCTAATGGACCTAATGGCAGAGAGGCTTAAGTTCTTCATGCAGTTTGGGTAGCACTTCTAACTCTTCCATTTAACACCTTTGTTAATACAGATCTAAAGAATTGTGTGATGTTTCAATCTCTCTGTTTTAATTGTAGGACAAATTCTTTGAGTGTAGAACTATGTATCATGTGGATGCAAATTTACAACAGAGGTTAGGGTGAGTATGATTTAAATATAAGAGTCTACCAACTAATTGGCATACAAAGTGATGTCCACTCTGGGTAAGGTTTAAATGGCAGAAAATTTAAAAAGGAAAAGAAGATCACATCTATACTTGGGTTGGGAAAGATAAATCCCTTCATGGGTTTGCAAAACTTAGAAGACAAGAAAATAATTTAAGTGTCCTATGTCTGTCATGTCAAATTTCTTCTTGATGCTAAATTTCACATGCGTTATAAGCTTGGTGTCACTATTTATAAGGTAATCAACGTAAAGTAAACATATGATAATATGGTCCCTGACCTACTTGGTATAGATATTATGGTCTAAGTGACATCTAGAAGAGTCCTAAGTCTGCTATGTCAAATTTGTTCTTGAGGCTAAATTTCACGTGGGCTATAAGTTTGGTGTCACTATTTATGAGTATAAGGTAATCAACATAAAGTAAACATATGATAATATGGTCTCTGAATCACTTGGTATAGATATTATGGTCTAACTGGCATCTTGAAGAGCTAGAGTTTAGAAGGAATCTGTCCATTATTTTCATCCAAAGCTTGAGGAGCTTGCTTGAGGCCATAAAGGGATTTCTTGAGGTAGGGGACAAGACTTGAGTCACTCGAAAGAAATATAGGAGGTTGGTCCACATGTTTGATGCTAGACTTGTGTGGAAGTTCTTGTCCGATGTTACAAACATCAATAGGACACTAGACCTGTGCAGAAGTTCCTATCTGATGTTACAAACATCAATAGGACACTAGAGCTGTGCAGAAGCTCCTGTCTAATGTTACAAACATCAATAGGAAGAGGGTGCATGAGTGTTAGATGTCATTCCTTGTAGAATGGGTATATTGTGCAGGAGAGATTCCTTACACCACTCTTAACAATTCCTTACACTAGTTTGGCATCTCACTTTTGGTCAATCTAAGGTTATGACATTCTATGACAGTTCACTGATTCCTTTTACACAATGATGACAACTTTATTACCAATTCCTTACACCATTATGGTACAATTTCGGTAGATTCCTTTCATGAAAAAATGTGTAAGATTTATAATTGGCAGTGAAGATATGGAACCACTTTTTCGCTCTTGTGAAGTTTGATTAGATGAGGGAGGGTGCACTAATTAGGGTTATATTTTCGTACATGTGAGAGGTGAAAACATATAGTGAGAGTGTTGAGGCTTGAGACAAGCCATTGTAGTCCATCTTTGACAGCACTGTAATCCTTATATTTTGTTAATGAGAAGATAATGGTTTCTGTTACAGAAATCGAGCTTGTTGTCCATTATATTTATGTTGTAGAATTCTTACATTAGAGTTCCATCTTTCATAGTACTGATCTCATCTATTGATGTTGTGGCAACACTTCTAACTCTTCCATTTAACACCTTTGTTTATACAGATCTAAATCATTATGTGATGTTTCAGTCTCTCTGTTTTAATTGTAGGACAAATTCTTTGAGTGCAGAACTATGTATCACGTGGATGCAAATTTACAACAGAGGTTAGGGTGAGTATGAGTTAAATATAAAAGTCTACCAACTAATTGTTATACAAAGTGATGTCCACTCTGGGTGATGTTTAAATGGCAGAAAATTTAAAGAGGCAAAGAAGATCACATCTATACTTGGGTTGGGAAGGATAAATCCCTTCATGGGTTTGGAAAACTTAGAAGACAAGAAAATAATGGAAGTGTCCTAAGTCTGTTATGCCAAATTTCTTCTTGAGGCTAAATTTCACATGGGTTATAAGCTTGGTGTTACTATTTATAAGGTAATCAACGTAAGGTAAACATATGATAATATGGTCTCTGACTTAGTTAGTATAGATATTATGGTGTAAGTGACATCTAGAAGAGTCCCAAGTCTGTCATATCAAATTTCTTCTTGAGGCTAAATTTCGCATGGGTTATAAGCTTGGTGTCACTATTTATGAGTATAAGGTAATCAACATGAAATGAGCATATGAAAATATGGTCTCTGACTCACTTGGTATAGATATTGTGGTCTAAGTGGCATCTAGAAGAGGTGAAGTTTAGAAGGAATCTATCCATTTTTTCATCCGAAGCTTGAGGAGCTTTCTTAAGGCCATAAAGGGATTTCTTGAGGCAGAGGACAAGACTTGAATCACTTTAATGAAATATTTGGTCCTCGTGAAGTTTTTATTGTAAATCCCGTTTAAGAGAGTGAATATAGCATTGATTTGATGGAATTCATGTTGGCGACTGGGGAAAATGTTTTGTTGTAGCCAATGATTTATAACTGTGAAAAAACTTTAGCAACTGATTAGGCCTTGCATTCTTACACACTATCCTCTGCAACACACTTAGTAGTGTAAACCCATTTGCATTTGGCAAGTTTTCTTCCTTTTGGAAGAGGGAATATATACCAAGTATCCTTTGCCATTTAGTAAGGAAATTCTTCATTCATTGTTGCATCTTATTTCTGGATGGCCATAAATGTTTTTGGAATACGAGTCTCTAGAACTTGAGCCAAAAGATACGAGGCTTGTTGGAACTATGAATTTGTTAGGTCTTGATAGGGAGGGTCATGGACTAGATTATTGCCTGCTTTCTTATTTGTATTGATACATTGAGGGAGTTGTTAAGCTAGTGTAGGGTTGATAGACTCATTTGGAGGATGTGGAATTGGGTTTTCACTCTCACTGTGATCCATCATAGAAGAAAAAGGATTATAAGAAGAAAATATGTCAGTATAAAAGAAGTAAAAGCATGTGTCCATTTTAAGAATTTGATGCATTAGGTCCATTAGATATTCTCTTTGTTAATGAGACCCATGCGAGTTCCCACTATTTCTCAATATTCTTGGGTTTCATTAGTTTTCTATTTGCATATAGGAGATGAAGTGCTCTGGTGGCATTTAAGGTTCAGATGGGATAGCTTGTTTAATTAGAGATTCTCTTCGAGGCAGTGTCACTATGATAGCTACTGACAAGTTTGCAAGATTCACGGGGATTCAAATCAATGGTTTAATTCTTCTTTCCAAAGACATTTAATCTGTAGTTTTCTACTTGTCCCCAACATATTCTTATTTTTCCATTTATAGTGATTTTGTTTAGGACCCTTACCTAGACTTGTTAGCTGACATAATTCAATGCTTGTGATGGGTGATCTCATCCTCATGGATGTTTCAATGTGTGCACCACAGACTGCCAACTTCCTTTCCATGTCAGTCCTAATGCTAGAAATTGGAAGGGTTCCAAGATAACTAGATAATGCACACTGTCACCTCAAGGAACCTCCGTGCACTTCACAGTAGTGCTTTCACACCACAGGGGAGAATCCCTCTGCAATCTCAAAGCAAACTGTGAGATTTAGGTACCTAGAATGTTGTTATACTGTATTAATTGCTTGCTGTAAATTGAAATAATAGACCTGTAAATTGAAATAAACGACTCCAAACCCCAGATGTAGGCATTTCTTGTAAATTTTATGAACTTTGTTGTTAGTTATTTGAAGCTTTTGATGCGCACATTCCTGTTCAGTTAATCACCCATTCAGTAACTTTTGTGGGAGCCATTTCTTTATTTAATTTCTCTAAGGAAACTAAAGGATTCATTGATGGACCAAATGTTAAGAGCTACTAAAATTAATCGAAACTCCAAATGGGTGTTCATGTGTTCAACCCTAGCAAGAAGTCTAATCTGGTGTATGTATGATACATATACAGGGCAAGCACAGTTTAGTAATAGTTGCCAATAACCTTGTACATGAACTCTTGAAAGTATTTGAACACTGCTCAGAGAAAATATCCCCATTCAATCATAAAAGTAATATATGGTGTTTTCAGTGATTTTAACTTGCTTGTATTGAGAGAATCCACGAACAAATAAATATGCTTCTTGTCTTTAATGAATCTGTCAATAAACAGATAACATGTGTGATGAGATATTCTGTTGAGAATCTCATTTTTCATGAAGAACTTAAGCCCAAACTGCATGAAGAAAACAATCACGGTAATCAACTTATACATTAACTCCTGAAAATATTTGACCACTACTCAGAGAAAAGATCAACATTCAATCATAATAGTATATGTTCTTTTCACTGGTTGAACTTGTTTGCATCCAGAAAAGCCATAAACAAATAAATAAACTGGTTGTATTTAAAAAACTATCAATAAAAAAATAACATTCATGATGAACTTAATCAACCTCCAAAGATGGAGGTGAAGATGGCAGGAATTAGATTTATACTCCATAAAGAAGATAATCATGGTAATAAGATGCATTTCAATGACTTTCACTAGAAAATATCGTTGTGATATATGCCATTACAATAAGAAAACTTACAAGTACTAATACCATACTGATAAGAGCCACATACTACAGAGAATTGGGCTTGCTCTGAGAACAATTTGAATGTGCCAATTCACCTCGGCATAGGTGAATTAGGCTTGCTCTAAGAACAATTTGAATGTTTCGAAAGCTCGTGATCATTACGCCAAGGGGAAATTACCATTCTAGGGCTGGTTTTCCCCGAGTGGTTTGAGAGCCTTTTAAGAGTTGATGGACTATCTACTTCAACTATGCCTAGTGATTTTACTCTCCGTAAATTTCTTCTTCTGGAGGTGGAAGATGAAGCAGAGCTTCCAAAATCTTGATTTGTAGTGACCTTCTGTGAAGCTTTAGTCGTTGCGTTTTCGTTCGCGTGCTTCATGATTTCTGTTGCAATTTCTCTGGGATTGATCAACCTCAACGTTTTGTTGTTGTTGTTAATGCTTTGCTTGGACTCGGTTTTTGAGCATTGATATGGATGACTTCCAGGATACGAAGGCTTGGCGACGCGGGCGGTTTCTGAACGACGCTTGAGGAGGGTTTTCTTAGACGTTAGTGAACAGCTTAAATTTCTAGTATTATTGTTTGGAGAAAGTATGTTTGCTCCTTTTTCATGACGAGAAGCGCGAAAAGGAGCAACTTCATCAGCTAAAGGAGGTTTTGACTTGCAACGAAACAATGACCCATTCAGTACCTTTGTGGCTTCTGCACATCGTGAGGAGGTTATTTCCTGTGGTTCTGCTAGTTTTCCTTGCAAGGAATATCTATCTTCCAGCACACTTCCAAGATTCTCTTTATTTTTATGAATAAATTACAGTGCCTACAGAAGTTTTCTCGACTGCTCGTGGTTGCTTTGTCTGGTATTTTCTGGTGTAATGTTTTCTTCCCTTAACAACTTCTGGTCGTGATTTTTTCTGGCAATAGAGATGACATTATTGTGGTTTTCCGATTGAAAATACTGAGAATAATCTCTATGTTGCTGAATTTTGTAAGCTTCGAACTCGCGCTTGAACTCTTCCAGCTGTTTTTCTTGAGGATGTTCCCTAACGATGTGAGATCTGTTTGCATTTTGAGATATTCTGATGGACTGAACTTTAGAAGCCTTTTGCTCTTGACTGCTACTGACAGAGTTTCTCCTGGAATGATCGTTAGAAACGGGTTCGTCTGGCATAAGTTGAAGACCCATTAGCTGGGCCACGACGTTCGGCATTCTCCGTTTCTGCTGATTTCTGTGATTGAAGAGTAATTGCAGCTCTGCGCGTCGAAGAGTAATTGCAGCTCTGCGGGTCGAAGAGTAATTGCAGCTCTACACGCGGGTGACCATTTCGAACCTGCCATAATACTCCAACTCATCCCCGATCGGTCAGGGGATGTCAGGCGCGTGCATTCTGATTTTTTTGTCAGAGAATGAGAGGGAATGTCAGGACTGTTAGGGGAGGGTGGCGGAGAAAGAGGGTGGTGGAGCTAGGGGATGGTGGCGGACGGTAGAGAGGTTGCCGGTGGCCAGAGCCAGACGATTTTTCGGCCAGTGGCGGAAAACGGGCCATTCTACAGCCTAGGTAGACTACTCATTTTGAAAATAATTACATTTAACATTTATCATTCTCAGTAACAATACCACTTCGAAAATCATTAGATTAAACATTTATTATATATATGACATAATGGAACACAAACTCTAATCTAAAAGTCCTTATAATTCTCGGAAACAATTCCACTTGGAAAATCATTACATTGAAAATTTATTATATCACATAATGGCAGACTGGGAAGTAAATACTAAAGTATATAGTTTACTCAGGAATAAATACTAAAATACATGACTTTTCAGAAAATATGAGTTATCTATATAAAGTTTTATATTTTTTTTCATTAATATATATGTTATATTCTGCATTTCCTCTATTGATGGAAGCAATACTCTGCAAAAGAATCAATACTCTGCAAAACTTAACTATTTTCCCAACAAATAATGTAAGAAGCCATAAAGATTACAGAAATTATAGTTGACAGCCATTTACAGGAGAAAAAATGCACACTTCAATGAAGTTTTAATTTCTTCTCACTGTATCAGAAATATTGAAAGTTATATCAAAATTGTTATTCATTATAAATCATCATTTCTATGTAGAACTCCCCAAATAAACCTGCAATGCGCCATGTACTCACTACTTATGCAATTAAAAAAAAAAAAAATCACTCTAGAAAGAATGAAATAGAGGTCACAGCCATAGCACCAAAATGTTCGCTATTGAGATTATTCAAAAACCATGCTAGGGAGCGTCATGATGAGGCTGGTAATTCGTAGCAACGGGAAATGCAACATCTAGAGTATCATCACAATGAGGCTGGCAATCAGCAGCAATGGGAGAGGTAGCGTATGCAATGGCCTCAGAATAATGGCGCACTATATTGTCACTGTCTCCCCAACTGTGCGAGGGTGTACGGGGTGATAACACAGAAGGATCGGTATAGGTTCCAGTAACAATATTAACTGGAGGATCGGCATAGGCTCTAGTAACAATATTAACTGGACTGGCTGCTCGAAGAATCCCGTGAACTGTTCCTGCAATAACTTTCTCTCTACACGCTATCAGGGTCAGAGGGTTTTCGGTTGGAAAATATGACCCAGAGAGTGAGAGTATATGAAATATTCCAGGATAATTTGTGACTAAACTAGCCATGGAGATTGTAACATAAGAGACCTTTCCTGTGGTGCTTATCACGAAGAGCTCTTCTACCTGCAGACTTTCTAAAATTCCATGCAAGCTCTGAACTATATCAGCCCCAGGTTCAACTTCTAGAACGTGAAGCATCAATGGAATAGGGGCTTTTTCTTCAGTATCTTCTTCGACTGTTTGGTGTTAGTCGCGCTCTTCCAAAGTAGGCTGAGTGCTAAGCACAACTTCAGAGTTGGCCATGGTAGCAGAGGAAGAGGGTGAAGCCATTTACCACTAGGGATTCAACTATGCAGGGAACAATAAAAAAATTACTCAGATGGAGATATACTACCGAAGTGATCAAAATAAGAGAGACTATCCTACTTAAACCCTAGGGTTCAAAAATAAACTCTGCTACAAAAACCTGCATGAAAATTTATGTAAACATTAGAATTAAAAATAAAATATATATACCTTAGCTGGTTGGTATATATACCTTAGTAGGTTGCAAGTTGGTGCTCCAATGAAAATATCCAGAGAATTTACTTTGATTCAGGAAAAAATTATCTTTATCAGGTTGCAGCACTAGTTCTGTTTTCAAAACCTTATTTTTGAAGATGGGTTCCCTCTCTTTATAAGTTAAATAAACTAAATTTTATCGTTGTAATTTAGTGAGGGAGATGAAAGAATTAATAAAGATTATTTGAGCTGGGACAAACCCATCCATCTTTACAACATCGTGTCCCTCTGTTTTCCAAGTCAAATATGGGTTAATATTAAAGAATCGAATAAGTTTAATTTTATAATCTTTTAGTTAAAAAATTAATAAAAAACAGTAAGTAATACTAAAAATTAATAAAAATTCTTTTGTAAATATCAAATTTGACTAGGGCACATGCATCAAACCCATTTATATGGAATTATTTTGGTATAAAAATTAATATTTTATTAAATTTAATTTATTTTGCATGTTTGAATTTGTCCATCATACTAATAAAATTCTAAATTATTAAATAAATATT